>JAULKJ010296202.1:0-11910 GCA_032355405.1 Rubia balearica | reverse complement strand
AGAATGCTTGCCCACAGTTGGTGCAATCAAGGAAGGAGAATTTGAAAGTTTTGTTATTTTTTTGACGTGATGTTTTAAATACTATATTTGATGTTCTCAATGTAGTTGTCAGTGATGTTATGTGTGCTATTGTGATGTTTTAATTTCAGATTTTGATGTTTTAAATACTGTATGTGATGTTTTATGTTTATTTCAGAGGAATACTTTCCAAGTCAGAGCTCTACGATGCCATTGATGAGATAATAAAAAATGCTACAAGGAATCATGCTTCTGAGTTGTTCCCTTGAACAGAAGACCGGAGCCGACCTTTGATCATTTTGTTGATGGAGTTGAAGAGACATCCTCTTCGAACCAACAGGAGAGAAGGAAAATTTATGAATAAGTGAGCAACGAAGGAAAACAAGTCGAGGAAAAATAGAATTTGATTGTTTAGGATGTATTGTTTGACATTGATTTTTCAGTTATGGTGGTTGATTGTTAGAGTTAGTGTTGAGGTGCTTGATTGTTATTGATGTTTTAGCTTGATTTAAACAAAATTCATTATGTATGTTAGCGATTTTTTACAGCATTTGAACCCTTTTGCAATGAATGATATTTGATTGTTCGATAGTTATGGCGATTGACATTTTCACATGTTATCGTAAAACTTCAAATTAAAGTTTGCCACTTCATATGCTAATTTTATATGTATTTGTATTGCCCGTGATGATTTATTGAATTCCTTCCATTTGAAGTTGTCAGTGTTTGATATTTTATATTTTGTTCATCCGTAAAATATATAAAGTGGTACGCATCATCTATCATCTGTATATTATCATGTGAAACAATAATAACATCAGTGGATAGAAATGGAACAACAAAGAAGTTATTTCAAATGCTACATCAGTGGAATGTATATTTTTAACACTAGTTTAAGATTGATCTCTTAAATTTTAATATTGATGTTTAGAAATTTAAATTTTATGAATTAATGTTAAAGTAGGATGCATTATACTTGCAACAATTCTTAATTCAGTGCGCTTCTTGTACAACCTGCAAGCCCAGTATTTACAACCTGAAATCCAAGTATGTTTCTTAATTTCGAGGATTGGAAGTATTTTCATGTTAAAATGAAAACGATACCATTGAAAAAGCGCAAATTTGGATTAGTACAGTGAAGATTGAAGTAAAAGATACTAGTCATTATGAAGCTAATTACATCAAGATGAGCTTTGAACTACTATGATAATCACTTGAAATAGAATAGCTAATCCGCTTATTAACTTGAAGCTGATTCCCCATGGTTTAGAAAATTTGCTGATGATCATCTGGAAGAAAGTATGAGAAAATATATCAAATGAAAATGCAGCCAAATTTTGTATTTACACTCACAACAACCGAGAGAAATAAGCAAACTAACTCCAGAGCTAGCATGGACAAGTCAATCACTATCGGAGAAAACTGGCACATTGATGCAATAAAGCATCTTTGCAATTTATTGTCTTACCGGATTTTGTAGCAGCATCAAACGATGCCAATTCCCGGACTTCTCTACAACTTCTCCTCCGCTAGAACACCAACACTGCGTATGGATGTGTGAGCATACATCTGCACACATTAGGCGCTTGTGCAATGTTAAAAGAGGATGCATTATTCTTGCAACAATTGTTAATTCAATATGTTTCTTGTACAACCTGAAATCCCAACATTACAGAGCACTGATTTTTTAGTTTCTCTAAACAATAAAGGCTCAAAAAAACAAAGACATGATTGTAGATATAAGAATGAATGGCCCCAAACACCACAACAGTTCAAGTTTATTCACTCAGTACATCATACTATAAATCATATAATTTCCAGCAATGAAAATGAATCATCGAATACCATTTTTTCATGAATCATGAAACTTCAATTTTCGTCAAATACCATTTTTTACTCGACGTATAAACCTTCGCTGCAACCCTAACGACGCTGAACATCGCAACAACTTCTCCCTTGTCCTTTTCAATTTGCAGTCGGAGACTCCAATCCATGGAGTCACGTTGAGTAGAAGAACTTTTTCTACCAAAAACAAAAATTTGACGACAGTGAGAACGACGCTAGTTCACTGGAGCAAAATCGAAGCGAAATTGGAGCAACCAAAGGAGGCGAGACGGAGAACATCATCATAGCGGATGGAAAAGTAGGGAAGGAGAGAGGCGGAGGGAGTTTCGTTGAAGGGGGGAGGCGGAGGAGGGAGGCGGAAGTGGGAGGTGGAGGGGACGGTTTATGAATATTTCTTATTTACATGTTCAGTCCCTGAAATTTATAATGATTTTTAAATTTAACCTCGAGCCATAAATATTTCTAATTTTCTCCCAAATTTGATTTGTCATTTTCCTATTTTTCTTCTAGTCCTTGGTCTTACAATAAGACGGTCTCGCAGGAGACAGACTCATAGCTTTTTCCTCACGTTTGACTTTTAGCTTTAATAATTACTTTTTTAATCTTCTCCTTTTTATCGTAATGTTTAAAACAATTTTATTCCTATATTCCATCAGCACCCATATATATCTTCAGCGAAAAACCCTGCCGCGCATAATTCCTCAGCAGCAAAAGTTTGCGGCTCATTTCTCAATATAATTTTAAAAATTACATTTTAAATATAATCAAAATTTCTTATACCTGCTAAAAATAAATCAACTAATATAGTTTATATTTATTTTCTTGTATTGATGCTCATAATGAATAATAGTAAAAAGAAATATTTGAAATGAATTAGTAAATATATTATTTTCAATATTAGTGAATATGTTAAATTATTAAAAATAAATTATATTAATATTAATGAAAATAATAATAGTATACTATGTAAAATAAGTTTATAAATAATGGATGGACGTCGTGTCCTTAAATGTCATTATGCACAAAACCGCTTAACAGCTACCAGTTACATTTTTCAAACACTTTGGTAAACAACTAATGGTCAACACATCTAACACAAACAGCTAACACAAACAACGGTCAAATCAGTTAAATGAAACAGCCAACATCCAACTGCTTACAACTGATTGTCAAATAGAGCCTATATATATAGTAAAAATATCATGTGAGATCATGTTAGATTCATCTTAACATCAATTTTCTAAATATAATTTTTTGTTTGAATTTATCATATGTAGTTTGAGATATTGATGGTCAAACATGATAATTAAAAATCGTAAAAAATAATTAACCAATAATTATAGGATGAAGGGAGTATACAAAGCTCATCTCTAGCCCAGTTCTCAAAGAGACCTTATCTACAAACTTTCTCTCACTAGAAAAAAGCTCCCAAAAGACTCCCCCAAAACCTATCAGGAAACCCTAGCTTAGGGGCTACCGACGGTATAGCTACTTCCCATTTTCATTTTTCTTTTTTTACTTTTGGGTAGTCGTAGTTAGTAGGTATGGGTCTTGGGAAGCCACGCACAACCCTCCTCTTTCCGGCAAAGAACCACCCCTCATTTTTGTTTTTTGTTATTCTTTTAGATGCAGTTGTTTTGATTGAAGAAGAGCCACACCTACACCAATTGCCATTGCCTAAAGAAGGATTAGACCTTTTGCAAAGTTGGATCGAACGGGACATCAGAGTGCTAGAAAGTTCCATTGGTCGTCCTCCCACGGAGATGGACCATGGCATGGTCTGGTGAAGGTATCTATTCTTAAGCAAAGAAGGACTATGATGGTGATTGATATACTCTCCAAAGAGTTTGGTAAGGAAAATTTGAATCAAATGTAGTCTTGACTACATACTTTTGGCGAAACCTTCTAAGGTTAAACAGTAAATTAGTATACCACGGTTAGTTTGGAAATTACCGGATAGACCGTCATATCTTGAAGGTCTAAATTGGTGCGGGTTAGAGATCTTCTTATTTATAAGATAGAAATGTTAAGTCCAATGTGTGCTACTGTGACTGTATGAAAGTATGGATGCCGGATTGAACTGAGAAACTGCTTGGGGGTTGAGGTCGAGACTACTAGACATAATCACCGTATAGGTGGATCACTTCATTCTACGTAACATCTTCCATTCAGCCACCAAAGCAACCAAGGCGTTGTGTTCGACTGACCAGCGCAACTCAGGTCTCCCCTATAAATGATGGTTTTTAATTCTCTATATGCCAGGTTGGTTTGAAGAAAGCTCTGATACACCATGTTGGTGTGTAGCTCAAGTGGGAGGCTCACCCCACTCACTCTCTGTGAGCCACTCATGTAGGAGCTCATCCCACTATGTGATAGATAGGTTTTCTCATTTTATTTTTGGTGTTCTTCAGTTTATCAGTTCATCAATTGTAATAGAAAATAGACTAGCAGTATTACTAGTTTATCAGCTAAAAGTAGATAAACTGACATTGATGATTGTGCATACAATTGACCATAAATTGCAATCCATTTCTATATCTTAATGAGAAGGAGCCGACACTTTGTTTAAAACATATAGGTTTTATAATGGAAACAAGGACATTATCATAATAAGGAAGGCTAAAACGGTCTTTTGACCTATTAAATCACATCAAAACGTATGAAGAAGAGGACCAGTTGAGCAGTTGGGCTAGCTCCCTCACTAAAGTAGATTAGTTGAGAATTACTGAGGCCCGTTATAACATATTCATGCTACAGTTATTATATTTTTGGATAAATAGTCACTAGGATGAAGATTTATAGGGTTTCCATCCTTTTTCTGTTAAGCTCAATTTCGTAAAATGTGTGATTACAATATAAGATGAGATAAAATCATTTATTCTGAGGCAACAAAGGCACTAGTCGATATTACAATACCGAACAATGACGTATGTGTCAATGATAAAGGCACTGTAAAGATAATTGATTTTCATTGTGTAGCCACAATGTAATCATAATAATATCGACCACATACTACAATCCAAACCAATCACAGTGAAATATCAAATGAAACCTAGGCTAAATGTTCCATCCACACTTCTGATCAAACATCTAAGGAAAACAAAACAAATAAAACTCCCCAAATAAAAAGCAGGTTTGTCTCCATTTAACCCGTTACGACTATTTCCCTAAACAAGAAGACTAAAATCAATCATTTTAATTGCCAAAAATATTTTTCATCAATATGTAGAAATCAGTTATAATGCATGGAATTATCTGTAACTTGACCCCAAAAATCTCTAGAGATCAATTAAATCGAATTAACAATGTAATTAGCTTCAAATCCTAATGGACTAATGTCTACAAATTTGATTTAAATCCTCAGGAAAAATAGTATCGCCAAAAGTTTGTTGTTTTAACGACTTTAACTTGAATTTATTCTCACTGTCTCTTTAGATATCAAATCTGAATTCAATCAATTTTACTAGACTACTGGCTACCGGAAAAAAGCAATAATAGAGATAATTCCTATCCGGTACTTAGATTCAAAAAACTATTTTAAATACCACCCATTTTAAAGCTGAAAATATAATTAAAAGATGATAAAGTAATTAAATGATGAAAAATGTAATTAAAAGAAGAAAGAAAACAAAATTAAATAACAAAGTAACATAACTAAGAGTATCTCACCCCACAAAATATATAAATAAAATGTAAAATAAAATAAAATAAAAGAGAATCATCTTTCCAATCAGCATAACCTCAACGGAGATATACAAAATCCGGTAAGTTTTCCTAAAACTTCAGTCAAACATATCTGGAACAATTCTTATCCTCATTTTGCCACTGTCATGTAAAGTGTATAGGTGGAAATGGAGCCATAGCGCCATTAAAAAACCAAAAAACCCTATCGTCGTTGTCATAACTTTTATCCTTGGGAAAGAGGTTGTATTGTTAGCCTTGCTATATCTGTGGCTCACCTTTTAGATCTGTGACTAACTGAACTGGACTAGCACTTTGAGTTGTGACAACAACGATGCCACATAGAACCGACGCCGCTAGATTAAGTGTTTCTAATACTAGTATAAGTATATGGAAGTTAGAATGAGGAGGTTATCATAGTTGATCAAACATTGTTCTAGTTATTGAAACAACATATTTTTCCCTTCTCTCCTAAATTCTCATGCTACTATTGTAAATCTTCAATGGTGTACACGTATATGAAAAATTGGTATCATGACGAGTAAATTCTTAGCAAAAATGAAAATACTCAGTGTAAAGCTTGGAGAACCACTTAAAGATTTTGATGCACGGATGACAACTTCAAGTCAGGAATCTAAGCTGTTCAGTCAGGAGATGAAACAAAACTTCAAATTTAACCAACAAAGGAAAACGAGCTGGATTCATCGATGAAAAAGGTCAGGGAGAATCTAACTTTGAAGTTTAAATATTATGATAATCCTAACTCAGCAAAGGAAGTGGAAGCATATCGAGGCAGATTCAAGAAGCTCATGAAGAGGTAATCCTCCAGCTCAATCTCCTACTAAAACACCTCCTAGTAATGGTATATTGAGAAGAATTGTTCATATCATCACTGATCATAGGGTTATTAGTCATAATACCGAAGATTGAAAGGAGAAGATAAATCATCCAGTGTTCTTTAAGGATAAACCTAAGGAATGAATAAAAAAATGTAATAGGTTTTTCACATACTATCATATATTTGATCCTCAAAGAGTTATAGAAATTGAAATATTTCTAGAAAGATAGGCTGAAACTTGGTATCAAAGTGAGATGGAGGTTAGAAGGTTGAATATGTGGACAGTATTTAGTGAGGCTTTGATTAAGAAGTTTCAAGAAATTGGGGGAAAGATTGAGATAGAGGAATTTTATAAGCTGTATCAAGTTGGAATTATACATTCTTATCAAGAAAATTTTGAAAAACTTAGATCTAGGATAATCAGTAAGCATTCAAATATGTTATAACAATACTTCATCTCTAGTTTTACTAGTGAACTGAAATAGGAACTAAAACTGGAGACTTTTGATGAAACAGTGAAAATTTATGTACTACAAGAGTTGAAGTTGGATGTGATGAGTCAGAAAACTAAAGGATCGAGTGTCAGTATGTAGAATCCTGTTTTATCTAAGCCTTATTCGTCTGTGTTTAAACTTGTAATTGAGAAGTTTTCGGGTTGGAAAGGAAATTCCGTGGAGATAATGAATGAGGTTGATAGGTTTAAGAAGATTAATCCTCAAGAGATACAATATAGGGGAGAATAATTTTTGTTACAAGTGTGGGGTTAAAGTTCAGTCAAGGCCATAGGTGTAAATATAGACAAAGTAAACCACATTTGAGCTCTATAACATGTAGAACCTGGAGAAATTATAGTAGATAAACAAGAGGACGTGTTACCTGAAGTAGAACTAAATCAAGAGGATATGTCCCTTAAAACCGTGGGTAGTAATTCCAAGGATAATACCATCACCATTGATGGGAATCTGCAAGGGAACAAAATTAGTATCATGTTAGATATTGGTTCTACCAACAATTTTATAGATCTTGTAATATTATAATAAACCAACTTGGCTGCAGTAGGTACCAGACCTTTTGTGGTGACTATAGGAGATGGGAACAAGGTATATGGCTCCTATAAATGCCCTGAAGTAATCTAGGATGTAAAACACTTACAGTTCAAGTTTGAATTGAGGTTGATGAGGCTTAGGGGAGTTGATATATTACTAGGTGTGGATCAAATAACTTGTTATAGTCCTTTATCTTTTGATCTCCTGGCTCAAAACATATCCTTCTATGGTAGTGGATATCATTGTCTATTTTAGGGTGACCAAAATGTTGGTCAATTACATCTAAAGAGTTGTGTTCCTCCTCAGTTTGATTCGAGCAGGTGGTATTTTGAGATTGAACCTGGCATGAGAGTTTGTGTAGTTTCTCATGATATGGAACACAAGAAAAGAAAATTCACTCAGGAAGGAAAGGAGGAAGGATCAATGAGTAAGAAGAAGAAGGATTTTGTTCTACCTGAAGTATTGAAAGCTAAATCAAACAAAGTTATACAAGATCTTCTACAACTAGAAGTGCCTAACATAATCCAACCAGTTTTGATCAAATTTTATGACATGTTTCTCATTCCTAAAACTCTTCCTCAGAGAGAGGTTGATCACCATATCATCTTGAAACCTGAATTCCAACGTTTCAAATTAAAACCATATAGGTACCCATATGTTTACAAGGATGAGATTGAAAGACTGGTAAAAGAAATGATAGAGAATCAAGTTAGTACCTGCCCTTCTCCTCACCTATGATTTTAGTAAAGAAGAAATATGCTAATTGGAGGCTCTGCATCGATTATAGAAGGTTGAATGCACTGATAGTTAAGGATAGATTCCTAATACCAGTAATAGATGAGTTGTTAGACGAGCTACATGGTTCTAAGTATTACTCTAAACTTGACCTAAGAGCTGGTTACCATCAGATTAGAGTAAAAAGTATGGTATACCTAAAATATAATTACAAACCCCTTATGGGAATTTTGAGTTTGAAGTGATGCCTTTTGGCTTCACAAATGCCTCAACTACATTCCACTCATGAATCAAATCTTTAGCAAGTTTTTTGAAAGTTTGTGTTGGTATTCTTTGATTACATCTTGGTAAATAGTGATTCAATAGAGAAATACAAACATTTGATTGAAGTTGGTATACACCTAGCTTGTAAAACCTCAAGGCCTAGCTCGCTGCAAATCTCTCTCAATCAACCGGAGCGAGCCAAGTCTAGCTCACCGATAAATAATCAGCTCTGAAAAAAATGCAGAAGTGTTACTTACGAGAACACCCTTTACTAAACCTGATCCAGTAGAGGTGAACACATTACAGCACGACAAGCCAAAATAAAAGGAGTCACGACGAGGTCGCAACTATACCCCCAAAAGACCTTCTCTCATAATTAAAATATGTCCATTAAAAGGCATGCCTCCACATGATAACCACCTCACAAGAAAATAGATAGGCACATAATTTAAAAGTTATGGTATACTCGCACCTCATAATTAGAAGACGTAATGCTAAGTATCATTTAGACACAGAATTAGGATTGTTAATAATGCAGCGAACGTTGTTCGTGACTCCACCTTTATGTGATTGCATGCAAAAGTGGCACTGTTTTGTAAATCGCATGATTTTATGCTTTCAACTAAATCGTATTGATTTTCTGCATGAAACTGTGAAGCATGATCAATTTATTCAGTTATTATTTTGATGCATGCTTGTTGCAATTCTAATTTCAGAATTTTAATTACTTCATTTCCGGTATAACTTCCTACATCTAGTTGCAAGATATGTTGTTCACCAAAGAGAAAGGGTTGGTTAACCGCTTAAAACACACGTGTAGAAGGCTCAAACTCGAGTGAAACAGTTTGCTGATGCAAAAATAACCGAGAGAATCTTAGAATAGGGTGATTTGGTATATCTTAAGCTATATAAGCACAAGCAACATTCTATAACCTTGAGACAAACCATGGAGCTTTCCTCTAAATTATATGGCCCTTGCAGGATTTAGAAGAAGATTGGTTAGGTTTCTTATAATTGCCTATAAGTAGCAGAATACACCCAGCTTTGCATGTCTCATTATTGAAGAAACATCAAGGGCTAGCACCCGTACAAACAACTAACATTCTTGAAGGCTTGAAGCTGATGTGGATAAAATAATGGTACTGGAACCTTTAAGGGTATTGAAAGAAGGATACAGAAGAAGGGGGTTCAGCAAGTAATTTAATGGCTTATTGGGTGGAAACACCTGTCAAGGGGAAGAGTCATCTTGGGAAGATGCTAGCATGATCTCTCACTAGTTTTCTCAATTCATATCTTAGCATGATTAGTCATTCAGTTCTTCAACTTGTAAGATTTTTTAACAACTTGTGGTCAAGCTAAAAATTTAGAAGGATGGCTTGTCATAATAAAGAATTCTAAACTGGTTATTAGACCTATAAAGCAGCATCAAAACGTATGAAAAGGAGAATCAGCTCATTGAAGTAGAAACATATTAGTTGAACATTACTGAGGTCATTATAATATATTCCAGCTGGATTAAGCGTCTCTAATACTAGTATAGATAAAATAGGGAGGTTATCATAGTTGATCAAGCACTGTTTTGGTTATTCCAACCACAGGGTACCTTTCTTTTCTCTTCTAAATTCTCCGGTTACTATTGTAAATCTTCAATCAATATACATGTTCATGAAATACATTTTTATTTCATAGAATATGGTGTGTTTGGCTTATAAGTTTTTTTAATTATAGGTTAATTACTTTTAACTGTATGTTAAAATGCTAAACACTAATTCATTTTAAAAGAATAAGTTATTTAGGGGGTGGGGGAGCAAAAAAACGGTCTCCCACTGCTTTTTATAATTAGCAAGTTTTGCTTATAAACACAAATATATCAGATACAACCTTAGTTGTTAGAGCAACATTTTTTCGTAACTAAGATGAATTGTGCAAGGATTAAGCGGTAATTTTGGGGGAACAACATAAGTGAATGAGCGAAGAGAAGAGAATCGGAATTGATTGATTGAAGAAAAAGATGAAAAAAATATAATAAGCATTTACAAATGTTCTTCATCTAAAATCCAACAAAATGAATATCCCATCCTAATCTATCATATAATGGACTATTTGTATGACTGGTGTGAGCTAGAAAAAGTGGTTACAACTACTTGCAGTTCTGGCAACAAACCAACAACTTGCATGAGCTCGGAAGTTCAACTTGCAGTTTGGGAGAAATGAAGTTAGCAATGGTAACTGTAAAAATAGACAAGAAAATTACAATTCTATCCCTTCTGTTGCGACATTTACTCTCCCTTAAAAACCAACTTTTCCTCAAGCTAAACTACAAATGAAATTTTGTATTCAAATGATGGAAATCGAATCATGATCAATGCACCATCCTCCTGTTGGTATATATATGGCCTGAATATTAGGCCCAATCCTCACAGGAACTAGTTTAGTGAATCTAGTGAAGTGTTCTCACCGCGAAGATTGAACACATGTCGAGAAATATGCGCCACGTAGCTAGCACTACTTATGCGGAGAAATACTATGTCACTATCGTGAATATTATGCATGTGACTATAACTATGGCCATGATCAAGAGTTCGTGACATGCACTATCTAGGGGGAAAGAGTCGTGCAACCACCACGATGGTCATAACCAACACGATCTTAGCATCAGACGTTACCCTAACGATGTTTTCCCAACAAGCCTATAGATAGATGACGGCTTGAAATACCAAGGTAAGCAACAACTAGTAATCAAATATATTATATCTATTGATATATATTGTCAACTTAGACATCATAGCGTTTACCCTGGTTCCAATTGGGACTTTTAATGCAAGATCCAAATGCCACGCTGCCATTTTGTCATGAACCAGGACTTACACTATTATATAGGGAGAACAACCGCATCATTAGCTCTACTATGGGGACTACTATAGTTTTCACTGCTCCTTTTAAGTCATGGTGGCAAGGTCAATAAAATCGACAAGTTGGGAAGAAAATACAATTGTGTCACCCAACCTACCACTAAACTCACCACCCCGTCAACCCAAATCATTGTCTGAGTTCTAAGTAGTCCATGAAAGTGAAGAAGATCCAGAATTGGAATCTCTCCCACACAGATAAAGAGAAGCGAGCTTTGGTGGAAAATTTTAAGAATAGCAGTAAGCAACTCTATATGTTGTTTATCAGCACAACAAGGGGGGACACTAACTAAAAAATCCCTGGGACCTCGAGAAAGAGTAGCGACGAGAAAAGAAGTAATTGCCGGGACAACATGAAGACTCCGACAAGACATGTGACTATATAGTTTTGGAAGAAATGGAGCACTCCCCACTAGTGGAAGAATTTCATAATTTGAAATTCCAAAATGCTTCAAACAACCAATTCAATCAAAAGCTTATGATGGTACGACAGATTCTAAGGAGTTCTTGCACTCTTACAGGACCAGCATGAGAATACAGGATATTGATAAAATGAATAAAGGAGAACTAAAAT
>JAULKJ010296191.1:0-11911 GCA_032355405.1 Rubia balearica | reverse complement strand
AACCCCTTATGATGTAAACATACCTAAATCTAGTAATATTCCAACAAAAAAATTAACAAAAGAGATGTTAAATGCCTTAGAAAATACATGAATTTGACGTCACATCAGACCTCGTGATCCGCTTGTCAGAAATATGGAGAATCGAAATGAGGACAATCTTGCGATTCATAGGTGATCAATGTCATTAATAGGATTGTGGGAGAGAGGTCTTGGAAAACAATTATGAAGTTTGATTCACGCCAAATCTCCATAGGGAAACCACAACATAAGCAATTGCGGGTAGAGGAGACCATAACGCTTTCGGAAGCAAATGCGGTTCCAAACCAAACTTCGCATTGAGATCCTATGGTTGTTTCGGCTGTGATTGGAAACTCTTTTGTGAAGAGAGTATTCATCGATGATGGAAGTGGTGTTGAAGTGATGTTTGTTAACTGCTTCGACCAACTGGATATAGGTAGTAGCATTTTGAAAAAAATCTGCCTCGATGTTGTCAGGTTTCACGGTTAAAACCATGTTTCCATTGGGGGTGATTACGTTGCCGGTACAAATAGCTGATGGAGAGAAAGGGGTGATGATAAATAGAAACTTTGTGGTCATTGATGCATACTTACCTTACAACGTGATCCTAGGGCGGACATGGAAGTGCTAGGGAGATCATGCGGTGGAAAAAAGTTGTAACCTCACGGCGAAGAAAGGGGCTTGAAAAGTAAGAGATATAGCCTCAGTGTATAGGGAAATTGGACTAGATGACACAATAGCTTCAAATTCGAGGTTTAAGTACGGTTGTTGTAGGAAAGTTGATGCCTGAATGTGTTAAGGAGAAGTTACAGACACTACTCGATGGGTATGTAGATATGTTTTCTTGGAGAACTTTTGATGTTACAGGGGTACATTCAAGATTAGCGGTTCACAGATTGAATATTAACCCTTCAATAAATTCGGTTAAACAAAAAAATAGAGAGAACAAAAGCGATTAAAGCAAAACTATAAAAATTACTTAAGGCAGAAGTTATCGAGAAAGTGCTTTAACCAGAGTGGCTTGATAACCCAGTAAATGTTCCGAAGCATGTTGGAGCCTAGCATATGTGCATCGATTTCACAGACTTGAATAAATTTTCCCTAAAAATAGTTATCCCCTACCGCCAATCGATAAGTTGGTCGAATCCATAGCTCAATATCAGGTATTGGCCTTCTTCGATGCTTAAAAGGGATATCATCAGATATTGATGGTAGAAGAGGATAAGGAAAATACTTTGTTTATAACAGATGTGGGTACTTTTTGTTACGAGAAAATGCCGTTTGGACTAAAGAATGTTGGCGCTACTTATCAACGATTGGTTGATAGATTATTCAATATGCATATAGGGAAAAATATAGAGGTATATGTAGATGACATGGTAGTAAAAAACAGTGAGTATGAACAATTCCTGGAGCATTTAAAAGAGACGTTAGAGGAGCTTCGATGATCAAACCTAAATCCAGCCTAATGTGTGATTGGAGTGGGGGGATGGAAAGTTCCTGGGATTCATGGTCTCTGAAAGGGTTATTGATGTTAATTCTGAGAAGGTTGATATTTTGTTTCAACCAAGGACATCAATCAAGGGTCAGACCCTTGCAGACTTCATAGTGGAGACTATAGAGCCCATTGAATTAGGTGAAAAAACTCTGAATAATAAAGTATTGAAGTTGTATGTTGATGGTTCTTTACAATCAAGGAGAAGTGATGGAGGAGTGTTGCTCACTAGCCCCGATGACATTGATTACCCTTGTGCTCTGTATTTCGAGTTCAAAGCTACCAACAACAAAGTAGAGAACGCAGCCTTAATATTGGCATTTGTCTAGCTAAGGAGCTCCATGTTGAGAACTTGGAAATATTCAGTGACTAGCAGATTGTGGTTCAACAAGTCAAGGGGGAGTACGAGGCTAGAGAACATAGTCTGAAACGATATTTGGGAGTAGTGAAGCCTTTGCTGAGTAACTTTCAAACTTATAGCTTAACACGGGTGCTAAGAGAGGAGAACCATAAGCAGATGCTTTGAGCAAGCTCGCTTCATCAAACCTTTGTGTTCAATCTAGGAAGCAGTTACTCATGGTCACATTGAGTAAGCGCAATTTTGAGGAACAGATGGTGATGACGCTTGATGAAGAATATTCTTTGATGACACCCATCATTAGTTTTCTTCGAGATGGAACCCTATCGGAAGGGGAAATTGATACAAGAAAGATAAGATTGAAAGCTCCGAGTTATGTGTTGCAAGATGGAGTTTTGTATCGATGAGGTCACATCCAGCCACTTCTTTGATGTGTCACTCCTTATGAAGTTGATTACCTAATCAGGGAGGTTCATGAAGGGGTATATGGAAGTAATAAAGGGGCTCGATCAGTTTCAAGAAGGCTTATTCGAGCTGGGTATTACTGGCCCATTATGTTTGATGATGCTAATGAGTATATCTAATCCTGTCACCACTGTCAGGGAGGTTCATGAAGGGGTATGTGGAAGGAATAAAGGGGCTCGATCAGTTGCAAGAAGGCTTATTCGAGCTAGGTATTACTGTCCCATGATATTCGATGATGCTAATAAGTACATCTAATCATGTCATCAATGCCAGAGGCACGCTCTGTTACACATATCTCTCAGGAGAAGATGATGAATATACATAGCTCGTTTTCGTTTGATAAATGGGGGATTGATCTTGTTGAAATTTTTCCAGAGGCTCCGGTGCGGTTCAGATATCTTATTGTTTCCATTGATTACTTCACAAAGTGGGTTGGGACCGAGCCATTGACGAATATGAAGGGGAAATCAGTAATTGAATTTTGCTGGAAGAACATAATTTGTTTCTTTAGTTTTCCAAAGACTATTATGACCGACAATGGGACACAATTCGCCCATGATCTTTTCAAAGAATGGTGCAAGGAGTATAAGATTTAGCAGAAGGTTACGGTAGTATACCATCCCCAGACAAAAGGCCAAGTCGAGGTTTCATGGAAAGTTTGCAGAATGTCTCAAGCCTTTTTTCACCTGATGGTAGGTGGAAATGAGTTTGAACTGACTTTCATCTACTATTGTGAAAATAGAATTCAAGGCTTTTAAGTTCGCCATTGATGCTTTAAGTTCATCCAAACTCCAAGTTGATTTGTCCTTGAGTTTCTACTTCTTAGTGCTTGATTCTCCTTCCTTTTTTTTGAACTGGTTTCAGCATCTTCAGTTGGGTGATTCCATTTTTTTATTTTCACCAAGTGCCATGCTAGTTCATCCAGTGAGTTGATGAACACCCTCATGCGAGCCTTTCAATAGTTATAGTTTGTTCCCTCTAATGGTGGTGACCGAGATAGTGAAACTCCTTCTTTAGTCACCATGGTAAAACTGGATCACACTTTCCTTGACACAACTAAGGTAAGAGTAAGTGACCTTGCTCTGATACCAAATGAAATTTGGTTTTACCTAAATTTAGCAAATATATCAACTATGTTCCAACATAGATTATCTAACCAAGTATGTAAGGAAATGTAAAGCACAAACACAAGACTTGGTTAAGCAGTTCGGTGAAAACCACCAACATCTGTGGGTCCAGGCCCAGTTCAGAATAAATCCACTAATCAGAAAAAAATAGTACAATGTACACCATACATCTCTACTTATCTTTTCTAATTGCAAAGAATGGATTTCGCAAGCTCCCCTTGCTACCGATCCGCCTTAGTCAAACTCCCTCTAACCTCGATACTCGTTGATGCTGGATCTCCTCCTCTCAAGGAATTAAGGCGTATGATTTTGAACTTTACTCAAAGAGTGTTTATCATGTTGGAACACAAATAGCAGCTCTCGGCTAATTTCGATGTATTGAATCTGGATACAAATTTTCTTTTCTTTAAATCCGTAAGTAGCTCAACCAGAATGTTCTGAATATATAAGCTTGATAGCATGCATCTAGTAACTTGTGCGAATGTAATTCTATCTCTATAAAGTATTCCGATAACAATCAAATAGTTTGGAGATAGAATATTTTATCAGATCAAGTGATATGAAATCAATTACAAATCAATTGATAGCACGCATCAAGTAACTTGTGCGAATGTAATTCTATCTCCATAAAATATTTTATCTGATAACAATCAAATCTAATCCCTTGAAGTAAGGAATTAGAATATTTCATCCATATCTTTCCATAACCGAAATTCCCATATCAATCCAATTTTTATAAATCTAATCCAATCCCATAAATATAGGAATTAATATATTTCACAATTAAATACAACTCGATGAAATATATACTTCTCGGATTTCAACATTGAACTACATTTTCTTAAAAGCCATACCATAATTGATGTTACAACACAACATTCCGTATTCGCATAATTTCTACAAATTGCCAACTCAATAATACTGGACTTTACAGCACTTTTGACCTAAACATATGGTTATTTTTACACTTTTCTCAACTCTAAAAGATACTCCGTCTCCATGTAATATTTTCACATATTATTGTTTTCTGCCTATTAAAGGTTCATATTTTTTTTACTAAAATTTGATCAGATCAGTCTAATTTTTTATTTTTTCTGTCCCATTAACATGTATAAATGCAAGTGCAAAATTTTTATAGGAATCTTACGCTACGACTGGGGGAGCACGTGAAGAAAGATCATAATATTTTGTTTATTTTTTAAAATACAATGACATACATCATTTCTCATCTTCTGTTTTTATTCTCCAGAAAATGCAAAATAGGATTGTTGAGGATACATGTTGCATTTATTTACCTATATATTGTATGTGTTTTCCATTAACTTAAAAGATTTTATCACACTGAATAACATACTGTATTTGTTGGCTTACAACTATCACTTATTAACTTATAACCTACCAAAAAAATTTAAGCGACCTGAATTTTGTTTCACATAATTTTAGTGATATGAAATCATTAAATACATGTAGAATTACTTGGCTTACAACTATAATTTATTAAACCATCAATTACATTTATTTTCTTATAAGCTCAGCTAATCATGAAAATTATACACATGAAATAACTAAAATGTAACTTGGTATTAATAAGCATACAAATAGTACTTCTTAACATTTAACATGCATTTGTTTCATACAACTTCAGCTACAAAAAACATTGTCTCAAAGTCGCTTAACCTATCAGCCATAAACTAGTCTGTCTCAAAATAAGTTGGTTACAAGTCACCCAAAAACAATTAAAAGATATCAACTTCAAAGCTACATATCATCAAGTCCTTCAATCCCAAGGGAGAATGAAGGAATCGAGAAATGGGTTCTCCTCATAATTTTTTAACCATCCTATCAACAAACTCATGTGTCCTCGGGTCTTCCATAACTTCCCGTGTGGTCATGACATGCTCGTGTACTTCATGTGCGACTTCTTGTTGGGGTTATGATTGTGGTTGTGTTTATGGTTGTGGTTGCACAATAGGACTGACATTTTCTTTCTCAAGATTATGCACCAAAACTCGAGTAATAACCTCCATGTCTTATTTGAAAACGAGACATGACTTATGCACAGGCTGAGAGAAAAGCAAAAAGATCAGACCAACAAACAATCAGAAACTATTAAAAAACAATATGAACTACAAATTGCATTAGTTTAACTAAAATCGACATTAGTTTTAAAACAACATGCACTAATTTTAAATAATTATCAGAAAAAAAGATAAAAATCAACACTAAGTATTTTCATGAAGTTGGTCTTCACAACAAGAAAATGATGAAATTTAAATATTTGATATTATCTCCATCAAGAAGTTGGCACATGTTGTACACCATATACACATGGAAAACTTACATATTTAATGAAACCATAGAACCCTACATGTATATATAGTCCACAATCTACAAGAAAGTAAATAAAAAATATGCCACATAGCAATAACAAACACTCATACAATAATACATCCCAATGGATGTAGCCACAATGACAATCTGATTATCACAAATTGAAATGATGGAACCTTATCACTATTTATATTCATGGAATCCCCTCCCAATATGTCCTCTTTCTTTTCCCTTAAATTCTCCATTTGTGGATATGTTGACGGTGGATTTGGGTGTGTTTTGATTATTCATTTGTAAGAGGGGAAAGGAAATGTTAATGAAGAACTTTGGGGTCCTTGAAGATGGAGTGCACCAATTTGTGCAATAAATGGTCATTGAAAGTGTTTTGGGGTATTTATTTTACTAAGTGTAGCGCATAAAGCTAGTCTCACAATAGTGATGTGATGTCGCACGTGTCGTGAGACATGTCGGTAGCTATTATTTTAAGTCTACCTTTGGGTCAAAATAGGCCCAATAGCCCCGTGTCATATGAATGTCAGATGTCGGAGATATGTCGATCTATCCTCGGGACCAAAGATGATTGCCGCGATCTTGGTAATGCCAAATGTTTATTTCAATGTCATGGGCCTGTCGATGGACCTAATGGACCATTCACCTTGAATGAACGACGTTTCCAACTATTCGACCTGCAACCTCTAAGCAAGAGGCATCGTGCGACCTCGCATTATAGGTTTTTAAAACATTTTTTAAATCTATCTGAAGGAAAAACAACATCAATTTTATTAGTTACATAATGTTTCCATTTTTAGCCAGCATGCAACACTAATACGTGTGCCAAGGTTTGAACATTACCTGTTGGACAGTTATGATTGTTAAATTCATGTAAATTCCTTACACATATAATTCGAGACCATAGTCTATCATGATGTAGCAATGACATACTCCTTTCATTACAACGCCAAAAACAGTTAACCTCAATAAGTGAGTTGTCAAGATGGATGAGTGTTTGACAATAACCAGTTTAACGGCTAAGCGTATTGATGGTTAGTGCATTAGGTAATCTTGTTCTAGGACTCATGAAATCAGGTCTTTCAACGGAATAAGGTTTTCTTTTTTAAACATAGTAATAGTCATCCACATTTGACTAGTGTAGTTTTGACAGTAGTCGGTTCTAAGGCTAAGATTGTTGCAGGCTAGTATGGTAGCCGATCTTATTCTATGCTAAACAATATTAGCTCATTCAATTACACATCGATTCAGGGTTTCAAAATATCGCGTTATGCTTCTAATATGGTTTAAGGGAAGGCCCCTTCCAATCTTATACGAGTCCGAAACATTTAGTAGCTTCATTGATTGCAAAGTGTTTTCCTACAAACCCTACAAACTACCAACCTCATTACAAGGGTGAGGGTACAATTACCCATCTAAAGGTTAAGATTTGCTGAGCCTATTCATAACCGAGTTCATTAGATGGCTTATTATTTCCAATTTAAGCTACAAGAGTCATTGTTCGAACCCTGCCCTATCGTAAGTAAGTTAACATCTCTACTTGTATAAGTAGGGTTATCTTTTCCATTCTAGAATTAGTCAAGCATCTTACACAAGTACGTGCTTGACCAACACCCATTCGATTTGGAAGAATTTGGAGGCCGGGTCATAACCTTATTTAATTTTTCCATTTTACCAAAACTTTTATTATTAATTGTACTCCAAAATACTATTTCCATACTATTAAACTTGGGTCGAGTATTTGGGCTCGCCTATATTCATTTTGGGCTGAAAAACCCATCTATATGTGCGACGTCGCTTGTACGTTGGATAAATGTCGGTCATAACGACAATCAACTGTGAAATCGGGTGATGTGGCATCCACCCAATACTTTCTAAGCCCACTCTGTTTCAAATACTGGGCTTGTTGTACAAATTGGCCTAGTTTTAACTTGGGTTCGAAGTTGCTAAAATGTTGATTAGCCTACGGTTTTGTCAAATCCGTGACCGACCTCATAAATTGACGATTTAGATCCCTTTGCTTAAATCCCGCCAAAAAATGTTTAGGCCCTAGGGAAAACCCCTGGCCCAGTATGTATGAACGATGTCATCGCCTGTCTTTCATTGAAATTTTGTCCCTTGCGAAATGATTAGCAACATCGCACAAATGGTTGAAACGACACTGTTCGTGGTGGAGTATATAACTTAACCATCCTCGACCCAGTTACATTCTTAAACCTCTACGTCACACCTAAACCTCTGCTTCTGGAAAAACTAGTTAAAAAATCATCAAATCTGTCAAAACACCATCCATCTTGATACATAATCTGCCCCAAAACAGCCATAGCATTCCCGTTCAATAAATCATAGCTGCTATCTGTTCCAAGGGAACCCCACAAAAATCCTAGCCAAGGTAACAATTGTTTAAGCGATTTATTCACATGTATGCATGCTTTATTTTACTTATTTCCATCCTAATATGTTATTTCCACTTCAATGAAAATGAATGTAGTGTTTTATTGAGTTCTCTAAATTTGTTTAGTTTAAGAGTTGTCCTTATTTAGGATTTAAATTTGTCTTTTTAGGCTATGGGGAAATGTTTGGGGATTTTTATACCCAAAACATGTTTTCCTTGTTGATGAAATAGCTCTGCTCATTTTTGTGCTTATTTAGTTTGATTTCAAAGGATTTTTTTACCTTTCGTGTACCCTTCGCACACATATTCTGATTCGTTGATAGGATTTTCGATGTCGCACATTCATACATATGAATATGCGACTTCGCATATGAAAAATTAGTCTTCCCGACATGTCTGCGGAGTGCATGTGATCTCGGTCAGAAATTAATTCCAGTGATTGTATGGTCTGTTTGACTGAGCTTCGTATATTTCATTGTTCAATAGATGTCTCCAGTGAATAAAACCGCAAAAAGGGACAAGGGCTAGAAAGAGGGAGAAAGTACCTCTTGCTCCAAAAAGGTGAGGACCGTTGATGCTCCTCTGCTGCAAACATTGGACAAAAAATGGTTCTTCACTAAGGAAAATCAGAAGCGTTTTGAATTGTGAGGAACATAAGGGTAAAAGAGGTTAATGCGGGCCAAAGACGTGGAACGGCTCCACTTGGACATTTTCCTTGAGCCATTCAAGCCTTCAAGAAAGGTGTGGTTGATTTTCCTCGACAAGACAACCTATAAAATTGAGGTCAAGGAGTTCTACTCCAACTTCACTCGTATAACCTACACAACTACCAAACAAGAGTTAACAGTGTGACCATGATCTTGATGTCAGACTTGATCAACGAGGCAATTAGTTGCACATTTTGGGGAGATGATCAGTTGGAGATTATGCCGATGAAAATAACTGCAGGGACTTGTGGCCTCCTATGGTCAATGAGGATGATCCGGCAGGGGCCATCGACCCCAATTGTATGGTGGAGAAGTACATCAAGATTAACATGGGCAATGGGTTCATCACGCTGATATTCACTAAGATTGATGTACTGGATCTTGAAGAGAGGATGATGTACATCATCATTGTAATTATTTTTGTCCACGTCGGACATTCTTCTAAGTGCACTATTAACGGGACCATCTCGTACAACCACATTGAGGAGATGGAGGTAGTCGACCCCGGTTACACTATCATCAACGAGATGCACACAATGTCCCTCACGCCGAAGAGTTGGACCCTGCCCTATGGGAATGCCATCACTACCCTAATGGAGAAGAAAAGTGTTAAGATCGAGTCGAGGTACTATGATGGGAACTACTTCGATAAGAAGAACTAGCATTAAGAGGCGAGGACATGGATTAATTGAAACGTCCCCAAGGGAAATCTTGATGTGCCTACCCACCCAGGTCTCGATAGTACTCCATCTACATGTGCAACAACGCATTCTCAAGGCACCACTCATGTCCCACGATCGGGAACAAAATTCATTTATTTCCAGCTCATTCCTATTGTTTATTATTTTAAATTGTAAACATGTAATGAAATTAACAATATTTTCCCCCAAAAGGAATGAAGTGCGGCGCATAGGCCATAATCATGAAGGACTTGGCAGAGAGTAAGGTTCTGGTGCATAACACGGACTTCCATGTCTGCCAGTTGATGACCAACTTGGCGGAATCGAAGGCAATGTTTGCTGGTGCTATCAACGTGCCTCGTGTGAACCCATGGATGGCTGCACATGGGTCAGAAGTATATCCCGATGAGGAAGAGGTCCTAGTTAAGGAGGATGCTCTAGCCAACAATCAAGATGAAACAAACTCCAACGGTGAGCAGACCTAGAGCGGGTCTTCGAGAGATGGGTTTGGGCATTTGAAAGTGCAAAGTGACAATGACACTTTGTCGGGAGAAGATCTCATCCCTCCCCTATCACCCCCTAATCTTGATGGCCATTTCTTAAATTGATGATTGTGTGTTAATTTGGATTATATTGGGATTCTATGAATTTGCGCCCTTTTGTGACATTACATGATGTGCCGTGGATTCTATGTTTGTATGTGTGTTTTATGGATTGTAATGGTTTTAATGATTTTATGGTAATGGTCTTAGTCGAATGCAAAATAGGTGTTTGGCTATTGTGAACTTGGAATGAGACCTTTAAATGGTTCATTCCATGTTCTGATCGAATAGGTTTATTGATATGAATATCTTTGCGAAGACTCTAGTTTTCAGAATATCAGATCTTTATTTAGACTGAGAATTCTCCCAACTCAGTATAAATGCACGAAATTGCAGCGACTAGCTCACAGGGCACACTCAACTTCGACTTATTATCTTAATAGCCCGCAAGTTTAGATCACAGGGGTTCTTTATAAGCGTCTAGCCCATAAGGTATACTTAAAAAGGAGATTGAAACTTAAATAGCCCGCAGGTTTAAGCAACAATGAAGATAATGAGAATGACTCAAAATTCTGAATATATGATTGATAAAAATATTTTACAATTCTCGGCCAAACCCTCTATTTATAGGGGTAAAATTTGGCCATTCTCAAACCCTAAACAGAATTGGAATCTAAATCAACTTATGGCAGCTTAAGGAAGTTAAAACCATATCTAACTAAAGTACTAAAAATCAAACCCAATCAAACTCTAATTTCAGCTGAGCTGGTTTTAGAATCAGCCTGGAAAATATTACCTTATCCAATCTTACCAAATATATTTCTAATCAGAATGAAAGACAATATTTTCAAAAATCCTATGGACTGGTTCGAAAATAATGAACTCTTCAGATGACCACGTGGCCGAGTTATAAGATTGAAATAAAATAATGTTACAATGATCACACTACCTCATTAAAAACCAAATGAGAAAAAAGAGTATAGTGTTCTTCATAATGTCTTCAGGTAATCGACACAGGTAATCGACAAACTTGAATAAGTAATCCAAGCCCTTAACAACTTCTTCTTAAGTTCTTCATCATGAAGGCGATCAATCAAAGCATTCAATACCGCATCCCTAAGCTTCATTCTTGATCTTATCATTGGTCCAACCACGTCACTTAGGGGATCCCGAACATAACCCTTGAATGTTTGATCAAGACGTGGAATGTCTTCATTTATGGCGGTAGTTATCTCAGGATGTCCAACATTCCCTCCATGGTTGAAAGATTTTGCCTACGAAACTGAATCTCTTCAAAGGTAAATGGAGATAAATCAGCAACAATGAAAGCAGCACTAACACCATAATCACTGTGAAGATCAATCTTGTAGGCATTGTCATTCACACGTTCTAACACTTGAAAAAGACCATCACCACGCAGACTTAGCTTAGATTTCAGGGCATTTGGAAACCTCTCCTTCCGCAAGTGCAAACAAACCCAGTCGCCTTCCTTGAACACCATGGATCGGAGCCCTTGGTTAGCACGAGTAGCATTCTGAGCATGCATCCTCTCATTCTTCAATCACACCTTCTCATGTAATCTTTTCACAAATCAACCTTCTTTTCTCCATCCAAATTGTTCACCTGTTTAAAGTTAAAAGGAAGGAAATCAAGAGGTGTAGTAGGTAGAAATCCATAAACAAATTCAAATGGAGGTAAAGAAGTAGAAGTATGAATAGTACGATAATAAGCAAACTCTTCAAGTTCTTTGGACCAATGCACATAGGAGTGCTCCTAAAGTACGA
>JAULKJ010296182.1:0-11911 GCA_032355405.1 Rubia balearica | reverse complement strand
GTCTGAATGGTATGCGTCAATTCAGAACTCGGTCAAGGACCAAGATGTTGGAGGAACCCACTCACCCCCTAAGTTAGAGGAGAAAATCCAAGCCCCTGCTTCAATGATGCAAGAGTTTATGAAAGGGGGAACTCATCAAGTGAAAGTTTGTATCATTTGTAGCTTGGATCATCCGACGAATATGTGCACGCAAATGGTAGAAGAATTTGAGGAGGTAAAGGCTTTAGAGTACAATGGAGGAAATCAGTAGTTTGGCAGGGGGCAATGATAAAGGTTCTGTAGGAACCAAGAACTCTTATGCCAACTTCTTCAACCCTCGATATTGTGATCACCCCAAATTTTGTTGGCGCGACGGCTAACAAGAGCAAGGAAATAGATATAGGAGTTGACAAGGTTAAAATTGAGGATGTGCTCCACCGCAACCGTACCCCAGGGGTGAGGGACCTTCGGAAAATGATGAGTTTTGGAAGCCATTGCGCAAGTGAAAAAGAACAATGAGCTATTTGTGGAGCGTACTGGGTGTGACATTAGGGAGTTGGGCACAAGGGAATTTTTTAACATAAAGAACCTCGAAGTTCAAGGGGGGCAATTGGCCCCCTCGGTTAGCCGACTAAAAGCAAGGGATTCCAGATAATTACCTTCCCAACCCAAGATCAATCGGAGTAATGTGAGTGCTTTTAAGTTGAGGAGTGGGAAGTAAATGAAAGAGGTCGGGAATGAGAAATTGCAAGAAGAAGATGAGTTAGTGGAGAAAACCAAATCCACTCTTGAAGAAAGAGAGATACTTGTTAAGGAGGAGCCCGATCAAGAGCCATCTACCACTAAGGTGAAGGAAGTCAACCCTCCAACTCCATTTCCGAATGCTTTGAGGGGAAAGGAAAAAGTGACATCCAACGAGGTGCAAATTCGACAAGTCTTCAAGAGGTGTGAGGTTAGTATCCCTCTCATGGATAAAATTGATCAAATCCCAACTTATGCTAAATTTCCCAAACATGCATGTACTAAAAGAAAGCCTAAGCCTATAAGAAAGGTAGGGAAAGTGAAAATAGGGGGAATTGCCACATTAGCTCACAAAAGCCTACCGAAGAAATGTGATGATCCCAATATGGTTTCCACCCCTATCTATTCAGGTGGTAAGCTATTCATGGATGCTATAATTGATCTAGGAGCCTCTATAAATGTCGTTCTCTATAGCGTGTATGAAACTCTTGACTTGAGAGAGCTTAGGGAGACTAGGGTAGTTGTCCAACTGGTTGATCACTCTCAAGCTAATCCTAGGGTCTAGATAAGGATGTTATGGTTAGACTTGGTAAGCTAGTTTTTCTGGCAGACATCTATGTCCTCAATATGTTGAACGATGAAGGTGCACCCTCAAATCTTGTTGGGGAGGCCATTTCTAAAGACATCGAAGACCAAAATAGATGTCCACCTAGGAACCTTTACCCTAGAAGATGACATAGATATAGTTGATTTCCAAATCTACAAACCTAATCAAGGATCATCTAATTTCTCTCTTTTATGCAATGGTATAAGCATTTGTGATGAGTTTGATCAGTTTGATGAGTCTTGCATGAATGATAAGGTTGAGGGTCCTTGCATGATTGATGAGGGAATACATGTTGAGAGCTTTAAATTTAATGACAATGTTGACGACTCTAGTACCTTGCATGATTTTAGTGTTGCTTTACCTATGATGAATTGATTTTCCATCTCTTTAAACACTAACATACATCGGTTTGTGGAGTATGGGAAGATGTTAAAACCTCTTAGACCTCCTCCCAAACCCAAAGAAAAGGCCAGAGATTCAACATTAACTATGGTTGATAATGGATTCCCGATAAGGAGAAAGGAGCCTAAAGGTAAGGATTTCCCTTGTGGAGGTCTCTCCATAAACATGTCATCGAGGGTGGATTCGCGGATGGTGGCTCTGGAGACCAAACGATAGTTTCATTTTGATTCTCGAATTCATGAAAAATATGTCATAGGACGACAATACACAAGTGGTGCCTTTTATTGTTAGATAGATTCTATGTTGTTGTGATTTTTGGAATGTTGTTTTGATGATTTGGTGGTGATTTTAGAGAATATTTAGTCATCATTATTTTTTTATTTGAAACAGGTTTTATGCTAGTTTTTTTTATGTTTTTGGTTGAGATTGATTTTGGGATGAAAATGGAAGGTGTCGAGGTCGTTCATGTGGCACGACTCATGTCATGCATCGTGCCAGATGAATGACACAAGGCATTCATGTGGCACGATACATGCCATATGAATGTTGCCCATGCCGCCTCCAATGCCTAGTAGAAGGGCACAACCCTCGTATAAAAGGACCTTTTTTCCATCAGGATTCCCAACCTGCTTTCACAAACCTATGCCTACCCGAACACAAATTCGACCATATCTCCCTCAATCCTTGTCCGAATTCAACAAAATTTGTCCCAAAAGCTTTGTAATCAGATCATACACACACCCCAGTCCATTCTACATCCAATTACAGCCTATATGAACCCAAATTTTTGCTGGAATAGTTTGGCCTATTGAGTTCTTTCTCCCAAAAACTTGAAATTTCTCTTCTTTTGGGTTTTTTGGATTGCTGAGGTTTGCTCCAGAGAAGATTTCACACATCTTATGAGGATCATTTTATCATATTCGATCAACGTTCTCTTAAAGGTGATTTGGCTAACCGTATCTTCTAGAAACTTAAGGTATTATTGTGGTTTCTTAGACTATTAAGGGTGAATTAGACTGATTTTGGGGTTGGAGGGTGATATCCATATTGGGGTGAGTGAGAGTTGGTAAATTTTAGATAGTTAGCGACTATGTTGGCTTGACTATTGTTTTCTTTGTTCTCTTTGACATGATGTCACCAAGATGGAGTGTGTCGAGAGCTTGCAGAGGTTCGATATCGATCAACAGGATTAACGAGTTAATATTTTACAATGCCCCACCCGCGAGACTCAGTTTTTGGACAAGAAAGTCCTTAAAAAGATTAAACTTTACAAACCAGTCAAGACCCTTTTGACGAGGTTCGGCCTGGAGGGCTTCGTGGAGAAAGCAACCCTCACGTACAAGATATAAACTCTAGAGTTTCTTTCCACTTTCAGGCAAGGCACCAATGCATGGGGTCCACTGAGTTGTGCGGCCACTATCAGCAAGCTAGGCCTTATCAAAGTGGGGTTAGTCCCAAAATTTTCTGCTTCACAATGTAGTTAAATCGTGGGTAATCCGGAGACATTGTATAGGGTTCAACATCGAACACATTAGGCTATGGGGTGCTCCATTGTGCAGTGAGCTATAGAAAAATAATGAATTATATAATGCAATCAATTGTGAATATGTATTTAAGTAACCACATAAAATAAATGTAGTTCATATATAGACGTATATATACGTAAAATAAATCGCTGACCTAGAAAAGAGGGGACGTGAATATCATTTTCCATTACTCCTGAATTTTATAATAAAATAAGTAGGGCATAAAAACCTTGAAACTTGAAGAGAGTAACGTCGGTCATGTGTCACACATACCCGTCGGTCCTAAACAGTTTCACGGGCAACTTCTATGAGCGACGTCAATCATCATTCTTTTATATAGAACATGGCTACCGAAAGGAAACCGAGGTCGCATTTAAAATTTTAAAGCAAATAGTATGAATGCAGATGCATATATGCGAGGTCGGTCGGCTGTCGTTAAGACTGACAGCAAGGCCAAAGCATGTGCGACGTATCATTCAAAAAAATTCCATCACATTTATGAATAATTGACGTCGGTATACCATCTACATAAATGAATGCCAATTGATATGCGACCAATGTCGCATTCAACATTAATTTTTGCAATCAAAACCGCACAAACCAAACAAAATTCAGGTTTAGAAAACGGAAAATGGCACTAAATCGTCCAAAAAAAACTAGACCATAGTACCTAAGTTGTAATATAAGGAAACTGCACACTATTACTAATCCATATGAACTAGAAAAACAAAAAAACATACCCAAAACACATTGACACACCATTGATGCAACAATTTCATGAAAAAATACTCAAAAGAATGAGTTGGAAGAATTGAAAATACATAACTTTGAGAAGAGAGGAGACGGATGGGTTGAGAACTATTGGAATTCGAGGAAAACTTGGAAATTTAATGTTTGATCTGATTCTGAGGTGAGCGCTATACATAGACATTTTGGAACGATGCCATTTTGAACTCTTGTAAATTACGCCTTGACATCAGCGATGTCACACATGTTGTTGGCTAAACTGACATGGGATCAAATTACGACCGAATATGGGACTAATAAATTCATCCCACTAGCATAACAAATGAGTCTGCGTTTTGACCAAAAAGAATAATAGTCACTTTCATAACAGTTAATGGTATATTAGAAAATTGCAAATTGAGATTGTAATATATCCATGAAACTTTATTAATGTCTAGTTTGACCGAAATTGATTTTAGCACAACAGGTGAAGTGTTTAATTTTTGTACTTAGATCTCTCCAAGAAAATTGGGGATGTCGTAATGCGAAATTGGAGATACACTTATTTAATTCACATTGTCACAACCATATTGTTTTGATTTGGACTTCAACGGGTCCTAAACTTCTTTGAATGTACCCTACACTTCAGAACTCTGCACCCAAATATAAGGACAAGTGATTGATGTGGAGATTATGCGCACTGTCTAAGAAGGTGCCCATGGAGGTTGCGTGTGATCATTTTTATTAGCATTCCATTAATACCCTAACGATGGGCATTACGAGAACTGTAATTTCCGCCACCTAAAATCACACAAAATTATATATTCTTGATTTTTTATGAAATAAAGAGAGAATAAATCTCTGTCCATCAATTTTGGAAAAGCGCTAGTACGTGGTCTAGAGTAAATTGTAGATGATTATTTACAAGTAACAAAGGTTAGTTGGAAGAACTTGTGGAAGGCTCCGAGGGACCAAGCCAGCTTCTTTATCAATCTCGGGGATTATAAGTTCAACTAGGGATGACAAAGGCCCCTTTTAATTCGATCAAAATTGATTTTAGCACAACCGATGAGCTTTTTTACCTTTTGCAATTAGGTCCCTTAAAAAAAGTGGGAGAGGTTGGAATGGAAAATTGGATATACACCTATGTAATTCACATTTTCACAATCATGTTTTTCCAAATTGGGCATATGAACGGGTTAATGGAAGGGTATGAAATCTTCACAGGGAGTATTTGACGACACTGTTTTGGAAATTACGTTATGACCCATATATGTGACATCGCAAGCCTATCTCTTTAAGAGAAACATGATTCGACCTACTACTGACGTCGGTTACCCTGAAAATTTTAGTGGAAACCAAAATTTTAAGCTAAATATATGAGCTAAAATTTACCCCTAATCCTATTTATCTCATTATTATTAAGCAACAATATCCATTTCACATCCCAAAAACACTTCCAGCAAAACACACTTCCAAATTTCTTTCCATTCACACAATTCACACCATTAAAACAATTCAAGCTCCTTTCAAATATCCACAAGTATTGGAAGATGGAGCATTTCCAGGTAAAAATTAGTTTTGGTTGTTTTCATCCATTCCATGTTCATTTTGCAATTTTGTTATTGTTATTTTTTATGGAATAAAGATCGAATATTTTCATGAATTATGATGATTATTTTACATTTTATCTAGTTTGTTTAATGTTTGTGTTGTCGAAATAATTCCTTATATTTATCTAGTTTGTTTAATGTTTGTGTTGTCGAAATAATTCCTTATTTATAATAACTGAGAAATAAGGCTTAGATTAGTGCTGATTGTGGATGATAATTACATTTTAATAAGAACACACTTTGAAGATACGGCGTCGGTATCATTTGGTCAGTCTTGGTGATATTTTTTAAAAAATGACCCACGTCGCAGACGTCTAAGAAATGTGTCATATTTTCATATTTGTGCTACATGTTATCTACTGGTTAGTGTAGATTTTGTGGAACAATGAGATGTATTGGTCTTAAATTAGAAAAATTCCAATTTTTCATGAAAAAACTATGAATGTCCGACATCGGTCAGCATAGGTTGGCCTTTGCAGCACCAAAGTCCAAAATAACCGTGGTCACCCTAATGCAGATAAGTGTTATCGAATATATAATATGATAACATTTGACAAGAACTGACGTATCTCCAATTAATATGATAACAAAATGGTACAGTGACTACACGTAACCGAAATCAGATATACCGGCTTTAGTCATAATAATGACCTATATATGTGGTATAATAGAGAAACCTCAGTAGCAGGTGTCAGTGATTTGTGTGCGAGATTAGCCTATGAAAACGACATCGTTTTGATCATAGTTCCACATTAGAATGCACACCACATGACACCCCTACGGTGCACGATGTTGGTAAAAGTACCTTGCGATATCGATCATAATACAAATGATTTTAACCGGAACGAAGTTACACCCATGGTCTCACATCGTCTGACTTCTTGTAGTTATCAACGTCGGCCAAAATTCCTACCGACATTGGTCGAAACCCCACTTAAGAAGAAGTTTTTACCCAACTTCCGAATCTGATGTAAAAAGGGAACTTTTTACTACACCGGTATTTACCTCAGTTTTTCAGGTACTAAAAATCACGGTAAAAAGTGCTCTAGAACCAAAGTAAAAGTTTATGTTTCTTGTAGTAACATTAGCATTCACAAATTTTTAACAAGTGGGACCCCCAAAACTTGACACATGATTCCACATTATCAATGGTTGATTTAATATTTATAATTCCACATTTAATTGATTTTATTGATTCCATCACTGCTTTGAAAATTGATTTTACATTATTATTTTGAACCGAATGTCTCTTCTTCTTCTTCTTAAATCCTTCCATCTACATCACTCCAACTTTTTTTTCCCAAAACCTTAACTCCTAATAGGGGTGTTCATGGGTTGGGGCGGGTCAGTTGTCCCAACCCAAATTGACCTAAAATTTTGGCTCAAATACGTTGAGTCAGGTCAAAAGTCCAATAATTTAGGGTTGGGTCAGACTGCGTTATGGGTAGACTTAAATCGACAAAATCATATAAAAAATTATAATTTTTTAAAATTTATTTAGATTGAAATGCTTATATAACCCTCAGTTCTTTGTTATGTGAAAATATATTCTTGAGTTTTTTGAAAGTGCGGTTGTACCCAAAATCATCAAAGTGAGCATTTGTACCCAAATAAATTAGGAAGAAAAAAGTGGCTACGCTGGTATAAGTTTACAAATTTTGGCCGGTCATGGGTATATCAACACTTTTGAAAATTTGAGGGTTATATTTGCACTTTCCAAAGAACTGGGGGTTATCTAAGCATTTTAATAATTTATTTTAAAAAATAAATAATTTTAAATGTAATAAAATTAAAATAATAAATCAAATAATGATTTATTTTATATAATTTAAATAAGAATATTATTTTATATTTAGGTATATATTATTCACTTAATAAAGAAAAATTAAGTTATTTTCCTTTTAATTAGTTAGAATAGTTTTAATATTTCAATTAAAATATTTAATTTTACTAAAATTTATTTGTATAATTATGAATATATATTTCATATATTAATCAATATATTATTTATAATTAATATTAGTTTTGCTAAATTATTTCAATTTTATAAAAAAAATTCAAGAATGTTTAACTTTTTATGAAGTAAATTAATGGTGGATATGTTGTATTAAAATAAAAAAAATTATGATTTTTTCTCAAGAAAATGGGGCAAAATTGTAAATGGGTCAAAACGGGTTGATTTGGGTCAAAATCTAACCCAAACCATTTTGACCCAACCCGAAACATATGGGTCAAGTCAGAATGGGTTGGGTCAGGTCGGGCAATTTGAACACCCCTTACTCCTAATTCAAAAACCTTGGGACCTTCTCCTAGGTATCTTTCTACACCAAACCCTTGGTATAGAAAAATTGTTTGATCTCAAAGAAAAAAATTTTTAGGTAATTTTTTGCTATATGGTTTTTGAAACTGCCTTTTGTACATGAATACGTTTGAAACCCAATCTTGGGATTTTTGTGCTTTTCCTTTAGTTGACTTGGGGTTTTTGAATTCTTGATATTGCTCAAATTGTGCAGTATTATAGCAATAAAGGGTTGAGTATTTTGTTGTGGATTTGGAAAATGAAATCCTATGAAGGAGATTGAATCTCAAGGAATAAGCCACCAAAGACCTTGTTTACAGAGTTCAATGGTGAAGATTGTAGCCATCAAAGGATACCGAGTCTCTGAAAATCTATAACTAGAACTAAAAGAGCAAATTCTTGGCCAAGTGGTACCCCCACACGTAGCCAATAAGCTTTCACATATTTTTTACAAGGGAACCCCCCAAAATTGACACATTACCTACCCACACAAGCTTTAACAATGGTTTATCCGATAATTGTGATTCCTCATTTCATTGATTTAATTGACTCTATCCTCTCCGCCTTCAGTTATTCCAAAACCTCCACTTCCTATTCGAAAACATTAGGACCTTCTCAAAGGTTTCTTCCTCAATCGAACCATAGCCACACAATTTTTTTTTTGTCACCCAGAATAATCCTTCTTGGTTATTTTTATCTATATGGTGTTTTAAACTATCCTTTGTGTTTTTTTTAACTTGGGGTTTTTAAGTTCTTGATTTTGTTCAAAATGATGAGTATTAAAGAAATAAAGAATTGATTATTTTGTGGTGGATTTGGAAACTTAATTACTTTGGCCATAAAAAAAAATTTATTTGCAGGAAAAATATTATTTCTGAAGGGGTTAAGATTGAATTTCAAGGAGTGACCCACTAGATAATATATTTTCAAGGTTCAATGATCAAGATTCCATCCATCAAATGATACCGGGTCTCAGCAAATTTTTAAAGTGGCACCCTTACACTTGGCCAAATCAGTTTTCACAAAATTTTGATAAGTGGCACCCCTAAAACCTGACCCATCTGTGAGCTACATCTGCTTTCATTACGAGTCATCCGATAATTATGATTTGTCATTTAATTGATTGTATTTATTCCATCCCTATTTTTAAAATTGATTCTGTTTTTATTATCATGAACTAAATGTTATCTTTTTTTTTTAAAAAAATTCTCCCATCCTCCTCTTTACTCCTTTGCTTATTCAAAAACCTTCACTCCTTGTTCAAAAATCTTGGAACCTTCTCCAAGGTCTCTTACCCAACCAAACTTTAGCCAGACAAAGTCGTTTGATCACCCAGGAAATCCTTTCAGATAAGTTTTAGCTATATGGTGTTTAAAACTCCCTTTTGTACATAAATATGTTTGAAACCCAATCTTGGGATTTATGTGTATTTTTTTTACTTGAGGTTTTTGAGTTCTTGATTTGGTTCATATTGAGGAGTATTATAGAAATAAAGAGTTGAGTATTATTTACGAACTTCTTATTTGGTTCATATTGAATTTCTTTTCCCATAAAATCTTGTTAGTTGTAGGGTAAATATTATTTCTGAATGGGTTGAGATTGAATCTAAAAGAGGGAGCCACCATGTATTATGTTTTCAGGGTTCAATGATTAATATTGAATGCATCAAAGGATATTGAGCCTCTGAAAATCTAGAACTATAGTGGCAGCCCCACACTTGGCCACATCAGTTTTCAAATATTTTTTACAAGTGGCACCCCCAAAACATGACACATCAGCTACCTATATCATCTTTCACAATAGGTAATCTGATAATTATGATTTCTCATTAAATGTTTTTTATTTATTCCATCACTGATTTTAAAATTGATTACGTCTTTATTCTCCTGAACCAAATGTGATACAAATATCAAAGGGATATATGGAAGGTACATGTGATTGTACGACATTGTCATTGGAGTAAATTTATAATTTCAATCATGGATACGTGGAAGGATTACATCATGTGTATGAAGAACATCCCCAGAAAATATTTGACTATCTTTACAGGAAAGCCTAAAAGACTTTGGCCAGAAATGCACAATACTCTTTTTCCCAGTGGGTTTTTTAGTGAGATTGTGTAATCTTGACGTAAAGCCAAGTGAGGGATGTGGAAAATCAAAATGATACTGATGTCTCTGCTATTTCAAGAAGCCCCAAAGAAAGAAGACATGATTTATAAATTATATAATTTATAAATTATAAATTTTATAAATTTATAAATTATTACAATAAGCCACATGGGCCTTGTAATAGGTAGATTTTTTTATTGAAATAAATTAGTTAGATAGTTTGTTAATTGGTTAGTTTGTTAGCTAGTTAGTTAGGAAGTTGATTTGGGCTGAGATTTTGCTTGAAGAATTCAGCCAAGGCCTGTAAATTTCAGTCGCGATTTACTTCTTGTTTGGATTAGATTAGGATATTAGGATAGTTAAGTTATGATATAGAAGACAAATCTTGTTTGAACTAGGTTTCTGCAGAATCTTGTATTCTTTGTGATTGCCAATTTCTCCATATAAAAAATAGAGAGATGGCCGAGTTATTTCAATCTTTTTTTTTCAATCAAATATTCAGAATTTTGTGTTATACTCATTGCTTGTGAGCATCTTCATAGTTGCTTAATTCTGCGGGTTAATTAATTAACAATAACCTTGTGAACTAATCATGTTGGCTAGTTAGTGAGCAAGACAAAATTAAGTGTACCCCGAGGGGTAGACGCTTGAATTTCGTGCGACACAAGTAGGGTTTGCAAAATCCCTATTGTTTTCAAAGATCTAAAATTCTGCAATCTAGAGTCTTCGTAAGGAGATTCATATCAGTTGGTATCATAGCAAAGTAAAAGATTCTTGGACGAGTTCATCATCAGGGGTTTCGAGTTTTGCTTGAATATATTTTCAAAATTTTGCCATAAAATTATAAATTCTTTCGTATCATATTTTAACTATTTTTATTTGATCTCTCTTAGCAGGAGGATTGAATCTAGCGTCGAAGAACGTCGAAGGGTGCGAGAGTTAGAATACTTCTGTATTACTATCCGCCTTCACCTTTAATCGAGTCAGGAGGACGTCGAAGGGTCTGAGCGTTAACAAGTATTATCCGCCCTTACCTCCCGGTCATTTTCTTAGGTTTTGGTAGCTTTTACAGTTTACGTGCTTGCGATATTTTTCGTCCACTCTTCTGAAGAACTATTGCATGCTCATATTCCTATTTATTTTCTTTATCGGTTTTGATTCCGTAATCTTGAATTTTTTCTTTGATTCTTGATTACACCTTATTCAAAAAGAAGAAGAAGAGTATTTTGTGTATTTCAAGATATAGTGTCATATTCTAGATCCTTACGATCTTGAATACCTCAAAGTTCATTTGAATCGAGAGGAAGTTTTTGTAGTTTTCTTATTCCAAGTTTTATATAGGTTTTGATTTGTTCCAAAAATTTTCAAAAAAAAAGGGTAGAAGATTTTGGGATTTCAAAATTGGAAGTTTGGGGTTTTGAAATCGAAAATTTGGGGCCTTTTTGCAAATTTCAAAAGTTTGGGGGATGTTTTGCAATTTTTGAAAATTTGAGGAATTGCACACGTTGGAATAATATGGGAATAAGAATATGATTTTGTGTGATTTATTTTTGGAAAGATTCAAATTTATGGCTGGAAAAGAAAGAAGAGAAAAAGGAAATTCGATTTGAAAAAGTAAAGGAAAAATAAAATCCTTGTCGGAATCGGAAAAGGGGAAGTTAGTTGAATTGAGCTTGAATTTGAGCTGATAATTTATCTTGGGCAGAAAGTAACTACTTATTTTCATTCTTAAGGAAGGATTTGGAGTTAAAATTCTAATCCCATTTGATTTCAAATTTTTTTCTTTAATTCTCGGAACTTGTTTGAAATCTATATAAAGCATTCTTGTTTTGATCATAACTTCTTCATTACAACTCCGATTCGTGCCATTCAAATTGTGTTTTGTTCCTTATTCTTTGTTGAAATTT
>JAULKJ010296173.1:0-11911 GCA_032355405.1 Rubia balearica | reverse complement strand
CTTATAACTTCGCCGAGAAAGAGGCACAATGATGTGCCGCTGTGGTCCTAAGTGACATATTCAAATCTATCACATTGCCCTAACGAAGTAAGTATGGTAGCCTAAAATCAACCACAAATTTCCTCTTAGAGGAAACAAACAAAACTACCTTTCTAGCCCCTTGGACCAGTTATTTGTTCAAGATTACCCCCAAATTGGTCGGTAAAACCCTCACCAACATTATTATCTATCCTGGAAGGTTTAATTATAACCAAACTAGTTTCTACACGGGAATCAAGAAGTCCACCAAAGGGTGGAATGGGCAGGATTGGCTCTGAAGTTTCTGAGCTAATTGGAAACTTAGTGAAACAGGGAGAAAATCCACCGAAAAAGCGTGGATTAGCATTTTTTGAAAGATTGTCATCCGGTAAACTTACTCTCTCACCAGAATTCCGCTCAGGTTTTATTGCAAAAAGGGACTGAGGAGAAGAGGAGGAATTATTAGAATCTGTAGTGGGAGGAAAAGCCATAGAAACTTATTTGTAAGGAGTGGAGGAGCTAACTTGGGGTTGGGGATTGAATTTGAATTTGAAAAATGCTTGAGTTATGACATGTAAAGGAGGAAAAAAAAACAAATAAAAAGAAGAAAATGGTTTTTGAGATAATAAAGGCAGAAAAAGAGGGAAAAGGTGAATAATGATTACTTAAGGGAAATGAATGATATAAAAAGATGCAAAAAGAGAGCAGCTTTTATGGTGCCTACTCACGTGATATAATCCAGCTATTGATGACTCCACACGCGCCAGTAGAAATTTCAAAATCTAAGTCACTTGAGAAAATCTAAGTGCTCGTTTACAAAAACTAGGCCTTGAAAGTTAAACGGCTCAAGGAATTTTAGGCACCATCGAAGGCAACCATTATATGTTATAACCCTCGAAGGACTAAAGCTTCGATGGCTCAACAGGAGTATCGATGGGATAAAATCTCTAAGAATGAAAGATCACTTAATTTTTCTGGGGGCTTTTGATAACATAATAGAGAAAATGCGAATATGGGCTAGCATGTCAAGTTATAGCCAAAAATCCCAAGTCCCAAACTGGGCAGGCCTTTCGATAAGGGTTCACTATGAGCCCTTTTTAGAAGAGGAAAGAAAGTAAATTTGAAACCAAAGAGATTAGGGTTCCAAGGTAATTATAAATAAGGAGGTATGTCTTCTATTTTGGGTAACGATTTTCATTGCCTATTCTTGCCTTTTATCTTATCACCCACCTGAGTCTGACTTAATCATCAGAGAATCTCCCCCTGGATTTCTTAGGGGTTTTTGTTTCCTTTGCAGATTGCGAGTCAGCGAAGGCAGATTGAGGTCATATCGGATCGGAGGTTCCTATACCTGCATCACTGGTATTGTGGTTTTTGAAGGCGGTATTGTGGTGCATTTTGCTCTCCTTGAGCATTTCTATACCGGAGATTCGAATGATCTCGATTATCCAAATTATAAGGCCGATATTGGTAGCCTTGACCGCCTTTGTACCCTTTGTTTCCTTAATATCCCTGCCCTCCTTGAAAACCCACACAATTTACCTCCTCCACATAGCCATCTTGCAAACTCGAACATACATACATAGTGTGTGGCAAAGTGTAAATCTCACAATATTTCACATGTAGTTTAGCACCGGATTGTGTCATCAAGGCTTTGATCATGGAAGTGAGTGTCGAGAGTTGGTCTTTGAGCTTCCCATTATGGGAGGTGGCTTTGGTGTTTTTGAGGTTTTACCTTCTCAAATTTTCCCTTGAGCTAAAATTTATCGACTCCTCGGCTAGCTCCTCATAGAGCTCCATAGCCTCCGTCAAAGTCGTATTCCCAAGGGAACCACCACAAGCTCCCCTCACTAGCCTTTACTCTTGGTCAAGAAAACAACTGTAAAAATAGTAAACTAAGTCTCCATCCGAGTAGCCATGATAAGGATAACTTGAGAGAAGCTTCTTGAACCTTTCCCAATAGTCATAGAATGAATCTTCATGCCATTGGAGGATATTGATATTGTCCTTCTTCAAGGGGCCGGACATAGAGGCCGGGAAGTATTTTCCAAGGAACTTCTTCTTCAACTCAATCCAAGAGGTCATGCTTTTGGATGGAAGGTAGTGAAGCCAATCCCTTGCGGCTTCTCGTAAAGAAAATGAGAAGGCCTTCAATTTGTAGAGGTCTTCTTCACCCCTTCGGGAATCATACCACAAAAAAAACATATGAAAGTCAGAGAGATGTTTGTTGGGGTCTTCCTCTTGCCTACCAAGGAATGAAGGTAGCAGTGTATCTGGACTTCAACTCAAAATACCCATTAGCCTCAACCACTATATAGGTGATGCACATAAATTGTTGCTCAAGATTGGGAGCTATAATCTCCCTTAATGAGACTTTCTTCAATAGGATATCTCCTCCTTGAAGGTGAGGGTGTTGAGGTCCTTCTCTGGGATTCCACCCTCATGTTCTTCATGTTCCTTTTGATGATCCATGGAGGTATAAGGTTTCACAAAATGGTCACTAGGAGGGGTGTTATTCACACTTTCCCAAGAAAACCTCCAAGCCCTTTCAAGTTTAACTCTAACTCAAGGTTGTAGTGTAAGGGTTCTTGTGAAGAGCATCTGGTACAAACCATACACCAAGACCTAGAAAAATATTTCTCTAAGCCAACCTAAGATCAAATACGAACCAAACAAAAAGAAGACAAACACATATTCAGAACTAGCACATATTCACACATGATATGCCCAACACTTAAAAATAAATGCCTCTTCCCTGGCAGCGATGCCAAAATTTGGGAGGTCGTCGCCGTACCAATAAAAATAGAATCTATAAGCCCTAAAGGCTAACTACAATTAAGTCGATAGTGGCAAATTGGGGTCGTCCATGAAGAAGTAGGATCTTGCTAAGGGTTTATACATATAAGGTGGATAATAGGCTAGATATAGATGTACATATATATATATATATAGACTCACACACACAAACACATATGTATATATAAAGCTTGTAAAGATGGGGGTTTTTGGTTGGTTTTTCTAAGTTAAGAATTGAAAGACGAGACACCTATCAATGTGAAGTAAATATGCTATCTTGCAACAAGCTACTAAAAAAAGTGAATCACAAATAATGAAGACTTGGGGGCAGTTTATTTTCACTTCCAAACCTCTTAAAGATTATAGATTAATTCAATATTTCATTAACATTAAATGTCTATGAAGAATCATACCAGTTCCATTTAAATATGTAGGCATCCCTTTCCTCTTAATGGTAATTCAAAAAGACATTCAACGACCATTTTAAACCTCATTAACAATCACTTTAGACGTTCAACGACCATAAAGATATTTCATCAATGACATTATACACAAAGGACCATAGATTTGATAACAGCTACAAGCATTCTACCAAATGCCTAGCTATTTAACCAAATATAGAATTTATTAGGCTAAACCTAGAAAGATCAATATTCAATCTTTCTTTGCTATGTCATGACTAATATGATAACAAACCACATTAACATACCCATATAGCAAGATTAACATCACATTATACATGAAGAAGTTATAATTCCATGATCTTGGATTTTCATGCCAAAGTGGGAAGAAATTGTACACTTTTCTAACACTCGAATACTCAATCATACATATACTTCCTATTCCCAGACAACCCATAGCATAAATGTAGTAAAAATTAACATTAATGGCATAATAAATGCTCGACAATAAATGTTCACGAAAGAGAAAAGTAGAATCTCACTACATGGGTTTGGAAGCTTCAATCACTCCGAAGTGATAAGTTTAGCTACTATAATTGTTACTAAACATTAAAAACAATTCAAACCTATATTAAAATGAAATTAAGGTGAAAGATGGAAGATGGAAGAAACTAGGGGTTTGAAAGTGTAGAAATCGGGAAATAAAAGTGTGTGAATGAGAGAGGATAAGATGGTATTTATATTAAAAAAAGTCAAAAAGTAATTCTGGGCAGCGGCCTTTTGGGACTCGCAATAGATGTGTCTTGACAGGCAGAGTTTGCTTCCCTAATTGCATTTTTATTCTTGTCTGGTTGTAGCCATCTATTCTTCACATCTTCAAGTCTTCATGGTCTTTCAAAACTCAAATGCAAGTTTTCAAGTCTTCAAATCTTAAAGATAGTTTTCAAAGTCTTGAAACAATTGCCTTGTCATACAAAATCCTCTTGAAAAGTAACTAGAATGTAAAAATTGTTCTTAACTCTTCTTAGAGAATTTCAAGGAAAAATGCAACATCTAGAGCACAAAAGTAAATACAAAATATCCCAAAATTCCCGTATAATATGGAAAAATCAAACATTTAAGTAAATAATTACAATTTTTAAGCCAACAATGAAGACAAAAATTTTTTTTGAAAAAACCCAGTTAGATATGCATAAGTAACAAATAAACAATGAATATTAACATATGCAACATGTAAACAAATAAATACAGTTTCTTTTCAACATGTTAGAAAATAAAATAAAACTGATGATATACAAAGTATAAATTACAAATAACACATGAATCTTAACATATGCAATGTTTTATGAAAAAAATATAGGTTGTAATATAATCAAAGAATACTGAGAATAGAAAAGAAAAAAACTTACGTGTTGCCCTCCTCATCAATACGTTCAACAACCTGCTTCTTCAGATGATTATGCTGCTGTTTGGCAGGTCCTCCATCACCAATAGCACCTTCATCAACCCACACCATTTTCCCAGAAGCCGATGCTCCACTAACCACACTATTAGATTTCCTCTTCACACCTGATTGTTTACCAACTTCAGCATCCGGTTCCTTTGGCTTCGCCTTCGGTCTGTCATTGGACTTATTACCATCTTGCTTCTTTTCCTTCTCAACTACTTCCTCGCCATCTTCTTCAAGTAACCAGCTGCCAACTTCCTAACTAATTCCTTCCCCTCTTGTTCGATTTACCAGTGGGGGACTTCTACTTCGGACTTAAGGATACTCCTATCTTTTTATTATCAGTTGGGGACATTTTCTTCTCATGTCCTTCAAAAGCGATGACAACAACAGGTACAACTTCCTCCCTAAAAGATTCACTCTCATTCCTATTTAACCCATTCAAATCACCAACACACACTTCAAAAAATGTTCAACTTCAGCATCAATTTCTTCTGAAGAATTCTTTCCCTCATCACCCTCAACACCACCAACACCACTAGAACCGCCTTCAACACTAGCTGAGCCTACACCAACCACTTCAGCAGACCCTTCAACAAGTCCTATTTGAGAGTCCCGCATTTGTGGTTGACAAAGTATTTCTTTAGTATATAAGATCATGTGTCACCTATATATAGTACTAATTGATTTTATGATAGAAGCCCATGAATCTTACATGGTATCAGAGCAAGTTCTTATCCAAAATCCCAAACCATAAATTTTATTTTTAATTTGGCTGGAATTCTTTGATTTTTTTGTTTGAATAAAAAAATTATGCTAAGTTGAAAACTCGAGAGGGAGACTTAGGTAACATTGAGTGCCCGGATAGTTGAAAACCTGAAAGGGGGGCGGCCTACGCAAAAATGAGATGCTAAATGTGTGGTGAGATGCGATGCTAAAGAAATATGATGTGTGGATAGGATAAAACCTGATATCAATACGCGGTGCAGGAAGCGTGTCATTCCATTATGCTAGTAAAAAAGATAAATCCTATCCCTATGCCATTTAAGTTTCATGAAAAAAACATGGTTTGCCTCGTTATATGCATTTTGGTGACTGGTGGGACATTCGCCGTCCCATCAGCACATGCTTCTTCCTCTCGCACAGCCTTTTCGAGCAAGATTGGCTTGCCCTTTTTTCTTTGCCTCTTAGGCTGAAAGCCTGGGTATTGTGCCGATTCAGTCCAAACCTTATCAAGTCCCTCAAGCCCAAAACCAGATTAGCCTTGGGCTACTCAGGTGGAGGGTTTGAATCTTGGTCGATGATTTTGGCATTATTAGGGAGCTGGTCCGGCATCTAGGGCCTGCGTCATAATTCTGCCTGCGTAAAGGCATTTCCGCTTTGCTATTTTGGTGGGGGTGGTGGGAAACTGAGCGGTTTTTCCAATTTTAATCTCTCAGCCTTTACGGTGTCGTTTATTTAATGAGCAGTGTAATCAGCAGTTTTTTTGCAGTTACACTACTGCCTGTATGCCTTCCACGTGTCAGTCTTTTGATGGTTTCTCGCATGCTATAATCATTTAATATTCTCTTTCTCCGAGGTGGTTCATTACTCCACTGTCTCTTTACTTCTTCGAGAATATCTTGGGGCTGTTATGCGTCTCTTCCTACCTCCTTCGTTGTGCCCTTCCCTTGTTCTCTTTTGATCCTGTGCAAATCTTTTCTTCCAATATCTTCATCTTTCTCAGGCTCTCTCCCTTACCTTTCCTAGTATTTTTTTCTTTTTATCTTGGTTTCCACCATTGGCTCTCCCAACAGCGAGTCATATTATGACACCACCCAGCCTGAATATCGTTCCGCCTATACTTTCCTAAAAAATTCCTTTGCCGCCGAGGGGGTTAGGTTTGTCGATATTTGCGAGCAACTGGTTTTGCCTCGTGATTCCCAGAGTGTCTTAGAGGTTCCTAAGGGTATGATTGTTGTTTATCTCAAAGCCTTAGAAACTTGTTGTCTTAGGTTTCCCTTGTCTCAATTTTTTAATCGGTCTTGGGTTTCTTTGGGTAAGAGCTGACCAATCTCCCTCCTAACTTTGTCCATAACCTCTTAGATTTTGTGGTCGTGTGTCACTTTCTATTGGGAGGGCCATCAATTGACCTGTTTTATTCTTTTCTCATTAAGCCCGTATTCCCTGGACTAGACTTTTCTGAAGTTCTAGCAGGATGGGATTAACCTCCTTACCGATCTCCTTACCCGCGTGGAGTGGAAACAAAGGTTCACTTTTGAGGGAGAGGAGCTCGTTCTGGGCTTTGAGAAAGAGCGACCAGTTTATGTGCTTGGTCTGGAGACAGGGCAAGGTGCCTGTCCCAGCAATACTGAGGTGGCCAATTTGCAGCCCCTCATTTCCTGCCTGGAGCCTGGAGGCGGTGAGCGTGGGATTGAACCGGGTTCTTAGGGACTCTGTCTTGGACTTGTCGGGATGCTTCTATGGCTGCTAATCTTTCCCCTAAGGATGCCTCTGCAGATCTAAGTGGTGTAGGTTTACTGGGTTTAATCCGCTTGTTGTAATTCGGACTATTTTCACGTCTTCTCTTTAATGTTTTTATTTGTTTTTTCTGACCCATTTGCCTTGCTTTTTTTTTTTTTGCAGAGATTTCTGCTACTAACTTTCTTGGGGAACTTTGCGGGCGTTCATGCTACGTTGCTAGCTCCCGGCCTCCACCACAGAGCAAGAATACGGTTAGCATTATTGACCAGAAAGAGAGAGCCATTCTGTTATCTGACCATGAGGCTTCCGATAATGAGCCCCCGCATAAGAAACCTCACCGTCGCCTTGCTGAGAAAGAGGATGGAGGTGCTGATAATCCCTCTACCAAGATTATCCCTAATATGGTTCCTGAGATTCCGACCTCCTAGCTTGTTGGTTAGTCACAAGGTGGTGCTATCGTCATCCAGCCTGTCCAGTCCATCCCATCCCATTATCGCTGCCCTTTACCCATAGTTCTTCTACTTGGATTGGTCCTATGTGCAGCGTTGCGGTGCACACTGAGTTTAATTCTCTGGTCCTACCTATTCCACATTTCAACGCCTGGATCAGGGAGCACCCATTGAATGTGGCGGGTGCCACTTCTCTTGTTGCTCGACATTTGTCATCCTTGATGTACACTTTTCCTTGAGCTTTTGTCCTTTCTTGTCCATCTTTCACATTTCCTAATTATTCTTTATTTGCTTCTAGATTCTTTACTCGTCCAGGGCTATATGGGATGAACTTGACAACCCATAGACCGAGAAGCGAGCTTAAGCGTGGTGTTGATTCCCTCAAGAAAAAAGCGAACAAGGTTCCCGAGTTGGAGCAAGATCTTGAGTTAGAGAAAGGAGTTTTAGCCACCTTGTTGTCTTCCCAATCCCACTCTAAAGCCTAAAATGTCTGCCTTAGAACTTTCTGTGATTGAGCTTTCACTCGTGGCTTCATGAGTCTATATTTTTGCATCATCCGGAGTAACAAGGCTTTCGAGCTGCTGAGTGAGACCCTGATGAAGGCCATCACCTTCAACTCCCGGACCAAGGATGAAGATGCGCTACGAATCAGGCTAGGTAACGTTTTCATCCTTTTCTGTGAGTACAGCTTCACCGATTACTTCTCCAAATTGCTCCCAGATGTGAGTACCGAGGAGATTGACACTTGGAATTCAGATAGCATGTTGGCTGCTTATGATGCCCAATAAGCTATTGGGAAGGTGATAGAGATAATTTTGAGAAGAAGATCAAGGAGGAAGAAGGAAGAGATTTTAGGAGTTCAAATATATCTGCTGCCCTTCTTATTATCAGAGTACTACTTATATAAGTAGACTACTGGAACGAAAACAAACAATCCTACAAACTAGGAATTGGAATATTATGACTAGTTCTACAGCTAAAAATAAGGAACAACCACAGACTCATTCCATGGCTTATTTGAAAGATAAAACAACAACTAAATAAAATAATGCAGCAGCAGAATAGCTAAAGAATGCAGCAGAAGATTATATCAGAAGGCTCAAAATAGGGGTACTGAGTGCTAAATTGCGGCTGCGAAGGCTCTGGGAGGTGAGGGTGATGAAGCTGGCAATGGAAAAAAGCCTTGAAGATTGTTATAGTAGCTTGTTTCTTTATTTTATTTCATGTTGGTGTGTATTCCCTTACGGAGGGATGAGACAATGTTTATTTTCTTATATTGGGATGTGTCTTTTCCCTTTTTGGATGATACATTTTACATCTCTTGAGCTGCATGCTTACCTAAGTTGACTCTACTTGTTACTTCTTATTTTTATAACTTAACTTTGGATGACACATTTTGTACCTTCTTGTGTTTCTTATTGAGCCTTTGCTTATTTTCTCACCTTAGGCTTGGTTTTATGGTTCCCTTTTGCCATTCTTTGATTGTTGCTTTGATTTACCTTCCCTTTTTGAAGTGTTGTTTGTTTCAGTACACTATTTCTAAGCCATCTTTCCACGATTGTCATATTTAGGGGTGTTGCTTCACAACACTTCTTGACATGACAACAACGTCCTCTTGACTTGCTTTTGGTTTGGTTGTCCCTGCGATGGCATCCTCCGAAACCTTTTCTTTCACTGCGGTTCTAGTGGCTGTTGGGGCTAGCATAACAACTTGCTGACTACGGTTGTGGTTGAAGTTCTTTTTCCTTTGCCAGGTTGAATTCGTCCAGCAATCGTGCTGGCTGCTGGGGCTAGCGCTGTAACTTTAGCTTAGATCTGGCTTATTACTTGAAGGTTATGGTTGTGGCTGGAGCTTTATTTCTTTTTCTTGTTGGGATCTGGACGACAATTGTACTGGCTGTTGGGGCTTGCGTTGCAACTTTACCTTGGACCAGGCTCTTTGCTTAACGACTATGGTTGTGCCTAAAGCTTCATTTCCTTTAGTTGTTGGGATCCTTTTTTCAAATGCATCAGATGTTTGGGCTAGTGCTGCAACTTTAACCTTGATCATGCTCATTGCTCGACGGTTATGGTTGTAGCCCTAGCTTTATTTCTATTTCCTGTGGGGGTCCTTCCTACAATTGTGCTAGGTGTTGTGGCCAGTGCTATCAATTTATCCTGGATCACACTCATTGCTCGACGGTTATGGCTGTGGGAGGAGCTTTATTTTCTTTGCCTATCGGGATCCAGCCTGCAATTGCGTTGGCTGTTAGGGCCAACGCTGCAATTTTAGCCTTAATCAGGCTCATTGTTCAATATTTTCTTGGCTAATTTCTCCCTTGCATTTTTTATTTCCACAAAAGCAACAAAAAAGATGCAGGCGCAGGTCATGATTTCATTAGGATAATATCTCTTATGGGTTTACAAAAGATTTGATCCCTTCAGGAATCCTTTCTCGCCCATCAATAATATCAAACTGTTCTATTGCAGGTTTCATACATGCTTAAGTCTACAATTACTTAAGTGCAGTAGCTTCTCAGGTTGGCTATGTTCCATGTCTGGGGGATTGGCCTTCCATCTATCGTCTGCACTTTGTATGCTCCATTCTTTAGTACTTCAGCCACCCTATACGGGCCCTCCCATTTTGCGTCCAACTTTTTCTGACCCTGGGCTCAACTTGTTTCATTATTTCTCAGTGCTAGGTCCTCCTCTTTTAGGGATCTCACCCTTACCTTGCTGTTGTAACGTTGTTCCATCCAGGAATTATAAGCAGTCTCTTTCAGTGCTACTTTCTCCCTGAGCTCATCCAGCTCATCCGAGTTCTCCCTGATTGCTTGGTCATTCTCTTCCTGGTTCATTGGCTCAACAATTATTCTACTAGGAGTTCCAGGGGAATGATAGTTTTAGTCCTGAAACACAGCCTGTATGATGACTCCCACGTGGCTGACCTTGGCGTGGTTCTGTATGCCCAGAGCACACTTATTAGCTTTCTCCTTTAGCCTGCCTCAGTCTCTTCTTTAGACCCTGGACTATTATCCTATTCGTCACCTATATTTTCCCATTTACCCATGGATGGGCTAAGGACATGAACTGCTACCTTATGTTTAGGCCGGTGCACCACGACCTGAAAGGTTCATTGGCGAACTACTTTCCATTGTTGCTCATTATCACCTATGGGATACCTAACCTGCACACTGTGCTTCTGCAAGAAAAAGTTGTCACTCTCTTGCCCGTTATGCTTGCTAAAACCTCTGCCTCCAACAACTTTGTGAAGTAGTCTATTGCTACCAACAAGAATCTCTTTCTCCCTGCTGCCTCAGGGATAGACCTTGCAAGGTCGATCCCGTATTCGGTGAAGGGACAGAGCAATCTTATGCTGGTCAATCATTCTGCAGGGAAACTTCGTACCTTGGCGTGTTCTTGGTATTTATGATATTCTTTGACCATTTTTTCTGAGTCCTTCATCATATTCGGCCAGTAGTAGCCTACTATTACTGCCTGCAGCACCACCATTTTTTATCCTTGGTGACTGCCGCAACTTTCCTCATGTATCTCTCGGAGGACCATCTTCCATCTTGAGCTCTTGGTATCTAAACTTACCCACTCCATACCAAGCGTCATTAAAAACACGAGAGAAGGATATGAGTATTAAGGGTTAAAGATATATATTTGTATTTTGCTCCAGTTCCTACTACTACACTACCAATAATGGTAGATAGTGGCAAGTAACAGAGTTATCCATAGAGATGTTAGGAATCTAATAATCAGCTAAACACAACCGTGATTAGGTCGTTAATCCGACCACATGCTCGGAATAAACAGTGTTGTTAGAACAGTCATTTGGAGGGGGGATTTTCAACTGACAACTACTATCATGCAAATAATCATAAGAACAAGTATATTAACTAGCACTCGGGGACTATTTGCATAACATGATTAATTTCATTTTAATCATAGATTTCATCAAATACCGGAACTAAATTCTATTCTAGTGTTTGTGACACATAGTGCGTACGATGGTTAAAACTTTTCCCCTATTTGTCACGTAGAGGTGCGCGTATAAAATCTCCCATCATTCTCGCGTCCGCTACTAGGATAGTGCAACAATGGCAATGATTAATTGTGCAGGTCTGATTCTCTCCCGTGCGATTAAGTCCCGGGTGGAACACTATGATTGAACCACCCCTAGGCCTACAAAGATAAAGGAAAGAGGCATCTTATAGATGAATCTAGGATAAAAAAAGGTGATTCCAATTTTGCTACTTAATCTATCTGTACCCACAACCATTCGAGAATTAACGGAAGTAGTTAATTCTTTAAATCAAAATGGAACCCTTGAACTTGATGGATATACTGCC
>JAULKJ010296162.1:0-11911 GCA_032355405.1 Rubia balearica | reverse complement strand
TTACACGTCAACCAGACTGATCATCTGTACTTTTACAGATCGTAGATCCAATAAAAAAATGGTAACATCGCCCTCAGAGATATTAACTTGTTTTTTGCAAAAAACATAACCAGTTGGCGAATAGGTGCGTATCAGCATCAATATCACTATATCAAATAGGGATTTACAACAGTTGTAACACCACTTGATGTTAATCCAAAACACAATCTATATGTTCAACAGTAAACATTTTGAAAAACATAGATCGAAAATGGAATATCTAATAAAGAAACACAAACAAAATTCACTAATTAATTAAGTGTTTTGTTGAGTACCCAATGATTATGGGTTCGAATCATGATATTCAAATTATGACAGCCATGTGCTCTTAACAAGACATTTCGCCTTTTGACTTCAGTAATATATAATAGTATTGAAATATTTTATGTCACTCACACCAAACTTTACTCACTTTATGTCCTTCGTCCATCCCAATATTAATTACACTTTTGAAAGTTAAACTAATTCAAATTTTATTATTAAATTTAATTATTATATATGTAAGAATAGTATCGTATTATATGTTGTTGGATTCATCATAACATGTATTTTTAAATTATAATTTTTCAGAATTTTTTTTACACACATAAATAAATATATTAATAGTTAAACATTGATGTTGTTGACTTTTAAAAGTCAAATTAAGCAATTAATAGTGGGACGGAGGGAGTATATGATAAAGTTTCGTGTAAAACAATCTCATGGCGAGATCAAGAGCTAATATCACTACAAGAGAATACACCTATTAGTTTGCCCATTTTACCTCGGTTTTCCGCCTTAGGCCAAAAAAAATTTAAATTTTTTATCTCGTTTATAAAAAAAAGAGAGAGGTAAATAATATGTTTTTACCTTGGTTGTATGGTAGCCAAGGTAAATGTTAATTTAATTCGAAATAAATAGTTTAACTGAGATAGGTGCGGTGCCGGTAACATGTGTATGTCCAAGCAGAATTAATCATGCATGAGATTGGCGATTTTGCATGACAATTCGGTTTAACCGAATGTCTCATGACTTTGAGAAGCGACGTCGCTTCCGTCGGGATTGGTTAAGTATATGTTGGTCCTCTGACCACAGTCAATCATAATTTCCAAAATCTTCTTCCACATTCAAGGTGGCTTTACAAATCCAATTAGGTGATTGTTGATGGTGGGCCATAAGAATGTGAGTTGTGATTTAACTCTCCACTCAAGTAGCAAGTAAGTATTCCATTCCTAAATTTGTATTATGGGATAAACTCATGCATGCCCTCCAGTTCTTGTGTTTGTGCAGATATACCCCCGAGTTTTTTAAAAGTGCATGCGTACGCTTGTCGTGATCTAAAAATTGGTCAATTTCGGCCATTCCTGTATTCAATAAAAATGACCATTTTCGCCAAATTCGGGAATGATCGAAATTAAAAAGGTCATTTTATTGAATGGGGTATATCTGCACAAATTCAAGAACTTGGGGCATAAATGCACCTTTTCATGTATAATTCAAGATTTTGATCAGGCCTCATAGAATTAGAGAAGAAACTCCTTGTGCTGACGTGTACCAATGTGGGTGATTACACACTTTAGTGCATGCAAACTGAAGTTCATCCAAATTTCTCGCTTGATACTTGAGTGATTCTGCTAGGGGAGGATCAAGGATAAAACACAGGACTGGGAAGATGATCAATCGCAACACCAGCACACCGCAATCTACTGGGAAGGAAGAATATGAAAGGGTAATTGAAATCTCGAAGAAGAAGGATGAAAGTGATCTGAAGAAATCTCTAGATCGGAAAACTGGAGTTAGTCTGGAAACAGAGGTAAAAGGAGATGCTATTGGAATACAACCGGAGCTCAAACCATCTGAAAATCCAATTACAGTTCCACCATCGAAAAAAATGAAGAGGGCTGAGGATATTGCTGAACAGACTGTTGATGCTGAACGATGTGAGCAGAACACTGTAAGTAAATGTCTTAATTGGGGGATGATGATATTGAAAATGGGGATAGATCTGTCATTAAGGAGAATTGGTCTGATTTATTTAAGGATAATGCTATGGGTATGGAATTCTATGAACCTGTAACTGTGAATGGTAAAAAGCTGGGCAAAATTTCAAAGGCTAGTGTTGATGAAAGAATACAAAATTGGGAATATGTAATTGCACAATTATTTTTTCACGGTCTTCAACAAGCACGTTTGACTGTAAATATGTTCAGTTACCTATAATAACACCGCATAAAAAAATGATATTTAAAAAATAGATGTTTGGATGAATTTTGCAAAATCTTACATCATATTTTTATTATATATAGATTTACTTTTATCAACGGTCAAAGTTTACAAAATTTGACTCCAAAAAATAATTGTGTAATTACTTATGGGAAGGAGGGAGTTTATTGTGGATGATCCCTTTATTTGCTGTGATGGAAGGGTTTGTGAGTAAAATTTGGAAAATTTTTGGTAAACAACAGTTGTCTCTGGTTAAGCCCGGTGTATTCCTTCTCAGATTTGAAAATGTGGATAAAAGAAACTCGGCTATTAAGCAGAGTATTGTGTATTTGAATGGTAGACCAGTATTATTGAAGCCCTGGATAGTTGGTATGAATTATGATGCACCTCCGAGTGTTCCAGTATGGGTTCACCTCCCTGATCTTAACCCAATTTACCGGACTCCTGGAATACTAAGCACAATCTTAAGCCCCAAAGGTAAACTCTGATGCTGGATAGAGCTACATTGAATTTGGAAAGACTGAACTATGCAAGAGTACACATGAAGATCGAGATTACTGATGCTATGCCAGACTTTGTGGATTATATTGATGAATTTGAAGTAGTCCAGAGGCAGAAGATTGTTATTGAATGGAAACCAAGCAAATGTAAGAATTGCTTGATGCTAGGGCACACCACAGAGGAATGCAGAAGGACTAATCAGCCTAAAGCAAATGTGGTGAGGAAATATGTTCCCAGTTTAAGACAAAGAAAAGGAGAAAAGGGTTGAAGTTCAGAATGATGGCAAGGTGAAAAAGAATGATGGCAAGGCTGAGATGAAGGAAACAGATTTCACAACTGAAGCATGGCCTGAAATTGCTGAATCTTCAAAGAGGAGTGGCGGTTTGTCCTCTGCTACTAATAGTGGTATTATCCCTCCTCTTAAACCTCCTGATGGAATATATTGTTCTAGTAAGGATTATAAGAGGTGTAAATAGTCCTGAAAAATAGAAAATTGTCAAAAATATTTTTTTGTACATAATAATAGTCTTTTATGTTTACTTGAGGCTAAAGTAATAAAGGAGAATGAACTGAAATTGTGGGGAAATTTTTGTGGTGGATGGAAATTTATGTCTTAACAATTATTGTGCTGATAGAGGCAGAATTTTGGTGGGATGGAGAAATGATATGTATGATGTGACTGTTCTGTCTAATGTTAAAAGGACTTAACATTAGTACCTTTATTACCTTTGTTTATGTGGAAATTACTGGAAAAGATTGATTGCCTCTGTGGAATGCATTGAAATTTTTTGCTGTTGCTGATTTCCCCAGGATGGTCATTGGGAATTTTAATTCCCCTTTGAACATGGAGGAAAGAGAATCAGGTAATCCAGTTCATGAGAATGAGATTGAAGATTTCAGAAACACTGTGAATGTGAATGACTTGCAGCTTGTGGAACTTAAAACATTTGGGGCAAATTTTACATGGTGTAACAGAAGGGTAGGCTCTCGAAGAATTATGTCCAAGATTGATAGATGTATTGTAAATCAAGAATGGTTTATTGCTCTTGAAGATTATAAATTCTTAGTGCAAACTGAAAGCATTTCAGATCACAATCCTTTGTTAGTTCAGCTCAGTAAGAAGGGTTAGAAAGTTGGAAAACCTTTCAAGTTCTTTAATATGTGGACAGTATCAAAAGATTTCATGAAGGTGGTGTAAGAAATATGGAACCCAGGGTATAATCGGTATATGCTTTTTGATAACTTGAAAAAGCTTCAGGATCCACTCAAGGAACTAAACAGAGACTAGTTTAGTGACATCAGGAGAAGATCTGATTTAATCACTGAAAAACTGAATTCATTAGAGGAGAAAATGGGAGTTCAGCCTCGGGATGAAATGCTACATATGGAGGAGAAGAAACTGAGAACTGAAGTAGTGCTAATATATGAAGCTGAAGTGCAATTCTTGCTGCAAAAAACAAAATGTGATTGGATTAGGGAGGGAGACAAACCTTCAAGAATGTTCTACAACTATCTGAAAGCTCTAAAACATAAACAACACATACTTTGCTTAATGGATGATGGTAAGCTGGTTACAGGGAAGGAGGAAGTAGAGGAAATCTTGTTAAAGCATTTTCAGAAAATGAATGGGAATTCAAGTCCCATGAGACTCAAGGTTGATGAAAAAGTTATTGCAAAGGGATCAACTCTTAATATATCTCTGCAATTGGAACTGAACAGGCCCGTTACATAGAAGGTTATATATACAACACCTCAAGGTATACAATCAAACAAAAGCCCTGGATATGATGGATATACCAGTCATTTCTTCGAAAAAAACATGGAGACTGATTAGAAATGATGTTACATCAGCTGTCCAGGGTTTCTTTAGAAATGATAAAATGCCGAGTAATCTGAGCAGAATTATCATAACTTTGTTTCCAAAGAAAGACAATCCCCAGACAGCATCAGACTTCAGGCCAATCTCTTCCTGCTCAACTGTTTGCAAAATCATCACAATGGTAATCACAGCTAGATTGAATGCTAGTTTGCCTTATTTGGTTTCGTAGAACCGAGGTTCATTTATTAGTGGCTGATTTATTTCTCACAATATCTTGATCACCCAAGGATTGTGGCATACTTATAACTGGAAGGATACAAGGGTTTCTAGCTGCATGTTTAAAATTGACCTTCAAAAAGCTTTTGATAGTTTTGACTGGAATTTCTTATTTGACTTGATGAATAGTTTGAAAATTCTTGGGGGTTTTATTGTCTGGATTAAAAGATGATTAGTAAATTCTTCTTTTAGCATTGCACTGAATGTAGGATATACTAAATCTTTTACAACAAAGAAGGGGTAAAGCAAGGTGATCCAGTCTCCCATTTGCTATTTGTTTTATCTATGGAGAATTTTTCTAGACTTCTTGCACTTTTTTTTTATAATAAACTAATTGGTTATCATATGAAGTGTAAGAAATGTAGAATACAATGCCTGCTTTTTGCTGATAATTTGATGATATTCAGTAAAGCAAATCTGAAATTTATGTTGGGCATACAAGAAGTTTTGGAAATCTTTAGAGAAACCTCAGGTTTATCCATTAACACTGGAAAATCCCAAGCTTTCTTCTCTAAAAGGAATGCAGTGGAAGCTCAAGTTTTGCTGGATATTCTGCAGATACAATTTGGGAATTTACCAGTTACATATCTTGGGCTGCCTCTGTCAGGTACTAAATGGAACCTGGAAAATTGTCAGAAGCTGATTGATAAACCGAATACCAAGCTGAATCCTTGGAGTAGCAGGAGCCTATCACATGCAGCCAAAGTTCAACTGATAAATTTAGTTTTACTGGGCATTTCTACCTACTGGATGAGTATGTTTCAATTACCACAGTATGTTCACAATGCTATTGAAAGCATTTGTAGAAATTTTCTCAGGGGTCATTCAAGTAATTCTGGACAGTTGGTGCCTGTTTCATAGGATATTCTGTGCAGGAACAAGAAGAATGGAGGAGCAGGCATGAGGGATTCCTTCATATGGAACAGAGCTTTGTTGTGTAAAATGCTGTGGAAATACAATCAGCGAAGGATAACCTATGGGTTAAATGGGTTCAAGAGTTTTGTATGAAAGGGAAAGAGCTGAAAGACTGTATTGCTAAAGTGGACGGTAGCTTTGCTTGGAAGTCTATAATGGTTTTAAGTGGACAGCCGGGAGATTGCTTAAATAGCTTTACTGGTAAAGGTAAATTCAAGTTATCTCTTGCTTATTTGCATTTGCAAGGTAAGATGCAGAAATATGCTTTAGCTAAGGCTATTTGGAGTAAAATCTGCTGCCTGAACACTCCTCCTTTTGGTGGATGCTTGCCCTGGGAATATTATCTACGCAGGATAGATTGAAACGTTTTAACATACAGGTGGGGAACCTTTTCTGCTGTTTGTGGATGGTCAGGTTGAAGAAAACCCGTGTCATCTGTTTCTCAAGTGTGAATACATCAAAAAGGTATTTTCTGAACTAATGGTCACATGCTTTGAAAATTGAAGAGATTCTTTTGCTATGGCTGCAATAGGTGGGATCAAGTGAAGAGATTCAAATTGTTGGTTGCTGTTTTTTACAATGTTAGGCTTGAAAGAAATAGGAAGTGTTTTGAGGTGCTAAAACCTACAGAGCATTGTTCTGTGATTATAAATGATTTCTTATTTATTAAACTGATTTGAGTAGTAGCAGATTCTGATTTTGATGTAATAGGTAGTTCGTAAATTGGTTGGGTGTTATTTTTTTAAAGTAATGAAAAAGCTTTTCACCAAAAAATTCAAGGTTTTGATCAGTAATGCCAATTATGGTATGAAAACCATCTACAAAAAATTTCAAATCCAATTTTTATCTGATTAATAAACCGCACTGTCTGTCTAGCATACAATATTTTCTTAATTTTTTATAATTTAAAAAATACAAGGAAAAATATATCCAATACTATATGTATGTTTCAAAAAATTATTTCACAAATATATATATGGAAGTTAATTAATGTTGATATTGAGGTCAAAATTATAGTGTCAAAAGTGAAATCCGTAGATTGATTCACTAGAGTGGATCAAAAACATTTATTGTATAAAAAAGGATAGTAAGAGAATAAATTTTAATAACGACTAGTTGGACTAAGTTTAACGTTACATGCGGAGTATTCTAACAAGGGTCCCCAAATTTAAATCGGTCAAACATACTTAATTTCTTTGAAATTAAAATTCCATTTTGGTGGTGTTTTATTGAAAACTCAAAACATGTCTCAATGGGTAAATAAAAACATTGATGTGATCGATGTGATAATTACAATTTCTTTTTTTACAGTTGCCCATTGTGGTTTTGGAAAATATTTATAAAGTTTTTCATAACCAATTTCACCATAATTATTAAAGTGTACTATCTACCTACAAAAAATACATTAAAAGTTTTCACATTTAAAAATTAAAAGGTATTAAATATCCAAAACTACATGCATGTTTTTAAAGAAAAATCAGAAGAGGCTGTAATTTGGGAGAGGAAATTGGGTGAGGAAAAGAAATTGGGATAAGGATGGCAACTAGCTAAGAAATAGGGATAAGAATGAGATGAGTATGGGAACTAAAGATTTGCGCTGGAAGATACTAAAGCTTGTGCATAAGGAAAATTAGTGAACGGCGGTTCAACCGCCGTAAAATGTCAGATTTTACCATCATTAAAATTATTTCACTCCAAAATATAAATTCGGAATTCCTATCGATGGCGGTTCATAGAAAAAAGATAATTGTGGTTTAATGGAGGATTTTGTACTAGTGACTAGCATGTTAGTAGGGGTTTCCTACATTTTCCTCAAAATAATTTTGATTCATAAAATTTTAAAAATAAATTAATGTTATCTTCACTCCAGAAACAACTTATTTTTTAAAAAAAAATCATGCCAGTAGCTATAAACTATACACGACTATAACATTTAATATTTTTAAAAAGTTTGCAATAATTATGATGAAGGAAATTTTTTATTTATACTAAAACCCAACATTAAAATTTTAAATGACCTTTTATAATTTATTTTTTAGCGGAGTGAACTATGCATCGTAGGTAGAGTGGTTTATAGCAAAAAAAAGTGTTTTTGTGGTTGACCATACTCGTTGCTCAGCGTGAAACCTTTTTGACTACCATTATGCCCCTTTTCTATTTTTAAAAGTTCTACGTAACAACTTATTGAGACAACTAAATAAGTTATTTAAATAATAAAGGGGCCGCTATAAATGATACTCACAGTACGTTATACTTTTGACACAGAGAACTTTAAAAAGGAAATACTAAAGAAGATGTCAATCTCGGGCTCTTGTCATCAGGTTCACAAGTTTCTTTTGACACTTATTATTTGTTACTCGAGTGTTATTATTATTGATGTGATTATATTTTAAATCAAATATTTATATACTCATTCAATTACTTGATGGATGTTCATAACAGACAATGAATGATATGTAAGAGTTACAATGCACCAAATTAGAAATTTTAAAAATAATTTACATTTTTCCTGATGTAATATATCATTTTGATTAGTTGGAAATGAATTTATCCATAAATAGGAAAATATTCTATATTAATTTTATATTTGTAGTCCAACCATTTATTTTATCATTAATTTTGGCCATTATGTACTAGATTCACTAGTGGAGGGTGGGGTGATTAAAGACGTTTATTTCGGACATGAGAAGTCACGCAGGAGATGACTTCTCTGGTCCCAATTTTGATTGTCCACGATTAAAGGCGGTTCCTAGAACCGCCTTTAAAATCACCCTCCAAAGGCGGTTATTTTATGTCTTTGGCAAGGCGAGAGAAACGCCTTTGAACATGTTCCGACTCCGGAACATATGGTACATCATCAGACATTGGGTGGAGTTACGAAATTGGAACAAATACCCGTTCCGAAACCTAAAATTGGGGTCGGAGCTGATCTGCGTTTTTCTAAATCGGGTGTGATATCCCGACCCAACCTGTTTTTTGGAGAAAGATTTAATTTCTCATGCATTATTAGTTCCGAGTGATGAACCTTATCAGGAAATCTAGGTTTCGATTGAGGAACTAGTTAACGGCGCTTTTGTTTATCAAATATCATCTTGAGGAAACACTTCCAAATTCGGAATTAGTGTCGGGAGCAATGTGAAAAATATAAACAATGTGCATACCAGTCCAATATTTGCCACTAATCACAAATAACTTTTGCAACAAATGTAGCCTATGATTGTGCAATGTTTCAAAATGTATAGATACGGCTAATCTAGAACTTAACTATATATTGGAATAGAAATCACCTAAATTCTATTCATTTTATTAAATCTAACTGTATTAGCCAATGTAGTAGTACACAACATGAGTGTAGTCCCAGCAAAAATCTATAGACATAACTAATCAAGCAACTATCTATAGATTGAAATAGAAAACAAGCAATTTCTATTCCACAAAATACACGCCACTAGTGCTGAGATATGTGTTATATTGTCACCTTAGGTTTTTCCCTAGTTGTGGATTAAACATTTATTAGATGTATCGCCACACAATTTCTTTCCACATTGATGCCATCTTGTGAATACGGCCTATGTTCCTTTGGAAAAATCTATGGATATTAGAATACAAGGAATTAATCCTGATATATTAGTAGTTTATCGATAATTTAAAATAAAATGACATACCTATAGACTACATACTTACCTTTTCAATTTCAAGGTAATCCAACCGTTCATCTTTAACGCACTCGGCTGCGTATAACCTTATGTAGTAGCCACATTCCCATGTTTTTTCTTGTTTCTTGTACTTGTATTTTTGAATATAAATTAGTGGATAGCTAATAACATTCAAATACTAGGACTCTTAAATAACTCTATACAAACCTTGATTTGGACTATTTGTAAGTCTTTTTGAACATTTCACTCATCGAATGCAATTCTCAAAATATCTACAAATGATTACGATGGTTCAAAATGCAAAGGATACATCCAATACACACGCTTAGCTTCAGGGACAATCAATATCAGAGACCAATAATCCCTTCATTGAAATTTTCTTATTAATGAAATAGTTTATGAATCTTAGAATGTACCGCTATATTTAATACTAGGGAAATTGAAAATATCACTTCTCTATGTAAGGTGCAATGTAGAATTTTATATCCTTCTTCGCTAAACACTTACGAATGTATTCGATCTGCTCTTGGTTCAAATACCCAATTCCTTGAGTCATCAACGGACACAAATAGCCCACCCATCATTTTTCCTTTTGATTGGCAAAGTAGAACATGTACCTTTCACAAAAAAAATGTAGATTACATATCTATATGTGTTAAGTTCGATTGAACATATATTGAATAAGTAAAACAAAGCAAGCACTTACAGTAGAAAGATAGACATGATCGGTTGATTGACTTGGTCACACTTACAAAATTCATCGAAATCACTCCACAGAATGATGATGTCCACTTTCTAGCAAACACACACTCATTTTCGGAAAAAATGTATGTTGAGTTATGTTTGTGTGCCAAGATCCAGTTTGAAAATATGTCCACAAATAGTGGTGAAACCTTTTCTACTTGTTCTCTTAGCTTAGGTGTTTAGGCATTCATCGCATTCCGTATGATTGACTTTGTGGGTGTTGGCTGGAATTGTTTCAAATGGCCTTCCTTCTCAGGATCGACGTAAATAAGATTGCGAGGCCACTGTAGGAATATTCATTGGGCTGGTTCCACCTTCTTGTAATCTCCTTCTGGTATGGGCAAACTTGCATTGTGAACCGACGGTTTCTCGATGGAAACCCTTGCAATTCCACTCACGATTGGTATGGAGTGATGATGTCTCATTGATTCATAATAAATACCATCGCCTACATGCATCGGTGTTGCTTTTTCTCCCACCTCTATGATAAGCTCGCACATTTGATTTCCCTATTACAATGAAAATATAGCCTATTTAATGACATTCCAATAGCACAATTTGAGATCAAACTTTTTTGTTGGGGATAACCTAGCCTTGGTTGGTGTGCCATCCATTGCCTTTTTTGCGGGAGATAAGATGGCCTTGTTAGGGGTTCCAACAATTGGTGGCCTGGGTGCTACAATTTTGTTCACCTCAATGTTACCTAGAGAGTGGTGGGACCCTGTTGAAGGGGGATGCCAATCGCTAGTTAGATCTTTTTTATTATCAGAAGTTTGAAAACCCTTGTGCCTTGTTAACTTGTGGATCAAAATTTCTTATCGCTCCAGTTGCTTGTCCCGCACTAGGGCTTCCTTCTTCAATTCGTTGATTCTTGACGGCTTAGCTCCAATGTAAGAACGCACAATTCCACAAACCTGCGAGCCCAGGATGGTTGGATTTACCAGCAGCCTAGCACAATATGTCATGCTTCCCGGATGGAATGAATTCTCCCTTGATTGCATATTTTTTAATTTCTCCTACACAATTTCAGAAATGCAATGTAAGGGACAAAAAAAGATTACAATTTAAAAATTATATAGTGATAAATAACAATCTTACCACTTTCTCCTCAAGTTCAATTGCCTTATCTTTTACATACCGACCCTTTTTGTTTTGTTGAGCCTTGATGAATAGATCACACTATTTAATTTTTTCTACATCAATCGGAATAATCGATTCCCTAGCATCTTCCTCAGACATTCCCCTCTCCATTGCTAATTGAATTTCCTTTTCAAATTGCTCCTTTACTATCTTGAGCGCCTCTAATGCATAACCCCCCACGACTCTTCTTATGCAGAGTTAAGTTGAGGGCACAAATACACCTTTTCTCTTTCCTCTTCCCCTACAAGAAAATATGGATGAAGTTACGTAAATTATGATTTCTAAGATAAAATCAACTATCAATTATGATTGATACCAACATTTCACTCATTTTCTAATGCACTTATCTTGTTTTCTTTTTAGGTGAAACTACCACCAAAGGTAGAGGGATATGTATTGGCTTACCCAAGCCTAAATAGACAAAACATAAATAAAGAAGCCGGGTGGCTACGTTTAAGTACAGAAAATCCCTAAGTATTAGAGCTTCGAGCTCCTGAGGCAACTATAGTTGCCTCCAAAAGGATAAGCTTTAAAAAAACTAAAGTATGGCTAGGTTAGATTTAGTAGCCTGTCAGAATTGCAAAGGAATCAACTAAGCAACCAATAGCCTCCGAACAAG
>JAULKJ010296144.1:0-11913 GCA_032355405.1 Rubia balearica | reverse complement strand
CGTACTGTCTTAGAGGGACGCAAGCTGGGGTAATTGTCCGTCATTTATATTATTATTTACATCAACCTTAGATAAGCGATATGTAAACGATTATTTCCACCACATAGAATCACATGAAATTTTTTATACCATATTTCTTTATGGAAAAAATAATAATAAAATTCCGTCCATGAGTAAAATGTAAATGATTACTTATAAGTACACAATGGTTGAGTTTGAAGAACTTGTGGATGACTATGTGGAATAAGAGGAGTTTGTTTGCTACTCATGGTTATTGTAAGTTCGACTTAACGTTTCTTTTTTAGACGATCAGAATCGTGTTTGGTACCATCGGTGAACATTTTAATATTTACACGTAGCTCCCTTCAAGAAAGCACTAGAAGTATAAATGCAAACTTTTCAATACCATGTTTTTATTCATATTTTCCCGACAATATCGTTCGTATCCCGGATTAAAAGGGTTAATGGATGAGGCCCCAATCTTGACATAGAGTATTTTATGACACTTTTCAAAAATTACCCTATGGTCCTATTGTGCGCCTTCGCAGGTTTTTCGCCTAAAGAGAATCCATGTCGAACATAATCCGATGTCGACCGTAATGAAATTTCACAGGAAACGAAAATTTGAGCCAAAAATTTCCACCAAATTCCCCCCCCCCCCGGCCACCAAAATTTCAACTCATTAATATTGGCACCATTACCCATTTCTCATCTTTAACACACTTTCTCCAAACTCTACCCCCACACCATCCTCTTCATTCACGCTATTACAAAAATTCAAGAGGTCAATCAATTTATTTTCTCAAACATCAACGAGTATCCGGTGATGGAGCATCTCCGGGTTCAAATTAATTGAAGTAGTTTTCCACACATTCAATGTTACTTTTGCAATTTAATTACCATACCTTCTATATGTTATTTTTGCTATATTTTCATGTTTTATGATGATTGTGTTTCGTGTTATATAGTGTATATTGTTTTTGTTTCCAAAATGATGCCATGTTTGTAAGGAATGAGAGAAAATGCTAAGATTAGGGCTGATGGTGTACACTAATTACTTATTCGTATGACACAATATGATTGTGCAACGTTGGTATTTGATAGTCGGCCGTTGCGATATGCAACCAAATTACGACCAACATCGTACATGTCAATACAAAGAATGAAATATCTTTAATTTCCGATTTCGCAAGTAGGTCGACCTTAGCGACATTAATCACTATAGTTTGCGACGTTTCTTTTAGCAATATCCATTTTTTCCCAAGTTGACATTCACATCGTCCAAGTATGACTATATTATGAGTTTTTCATTTACGGATTGTCCAATTATAACATAAATTTCTCTTTTGTGTATTGGGTGTAAAAGGACAACAACAGTTATCGATGGATTGTAGATGGATGACTTGTCATTTCACTAGTCGGCCTGACAGTGTCAATGCATTCCAACGCAGACAATATGGAGATTCAATACAGTTAATTTTTAAATTTAATATCAACCTTATGTATTATTATTTATTGTAATATGTATTTATAAAAAAATGTTATAATTTTGTGGATTTTAACAATTCATTGTTAATTTTCCCACATGCACTGAATAACAATTGAATGTTGTATATATGATGTTTAACCATTTCTAATCCAATACTAAATAACATGTAATTGCTATCAACGAACGATTATTTGTTTCACCAAATATTAATTATTATGATATTGTACAAAAACGTTCTCTCCACAATTATTCTGTGACATCGCACACATCGATTTTCATGCGATGCATAAGCGAACGTCGCATGTATTTTTTTTGCGACATCGACTGTGTAAAACGATGTGTGTTATTCACCTTTCCACGTCACCATTTACACGTCATGGGTGCTCCGCAGCGCGCGATGTCGCTGATCTGTACAGCGATGCCGACAGGAACGACGTCGCAGACTTTTCTCTCACACCGCATGTCTTGTTTGTATGGTCGACATCGCTTGTCTAATATATCGATATTCAAACGACATTGGAACACTTGTATCCTATCATCGGGCATAATTCTATGAGCGACGTCGCACTTAATTCCTACCGACGTCGCTTCGAAAACCGAGTTAAAAGATATTTCTCTAGGTTAAAAAATACACTTTTTACAACAGCTACATTCACCTGGTTTTTTCATGGCTGAAAACCGAGGTAAAAACCATGTAGAATCGAGGTAATAGGTGTTGGTAATTGATTCGCACTTCCAAACCTCTTATAGATCCTAGAAAAAATCACTCATTTAATCACCTTGATTACCTATTGTGAATGCTACAACTTCCATTTTGAAGATAAACATTCCGCTCTTCTTAAGAGTAATAAAATCAGTTAATTACTATCTGTAAACCTCATCGATAAGACCTCTAGACAAACAATGCCTAAAGGTATTTCATCAATGGCATCATACACAAAGAACCAATATATTTGATAACAAGCATTCTATCAAATGCCTAGCCATTTAACCAAGCAAATCATTCATTAGGTTTAACCTAGAAATATCGACATTCACGATTATACCTTTTAGTGATACCTTAGGATAAACATGATAACAAACCACATTACCATATTCATCGAGGCCTATTAACAGCATCCACATAAAAAGAGTTCTAATTCCATGTTCTTGGATTTCATGCCACAATTGAGAAGAAATTGTCCACTTCCTTAGCATTCCTAACATGTGATCATACGAACATTTCTTATTTTCAAACAACCCATCACATAAAATGAAGTAAACAACATCATTAACATCACAATATATAAATGGTAAGTAATCAATGCTCATAAATGAGTGAATAGAGTTTCTCACTACATGGGCTTGGAGGTTTCAATCAATTTCTCCTAAGTGATAACTTAGCTACTACAGTTCATACTAATAATCCAAAGCAAATCAAACATAATCCAAAGTGAAAATAGATGAAAAACAAGTGAAAACTAGGGTTTTGAAAGAGGGAAACCGGAAAGAAGAAGATTGGAAATGAGAGGGTAGAAGTTTGTATGTAAAGTAGAAGAAAAATCATAAAATAAGCCACTTGCAACAGGCTGTCGTGACCCGTAAGGGATTTCTCACGACCCGTGACAGCTACTTATGGCTGCAACTTCAAATCTTTACTTCTCTCGTCTAAGTCTTCAATCTTCATTCTTCACTTCTCTTGTGTTCAATTCTTCAATTTTTCAAACCCCAAAAGATAATCTTCAAATCTAAATATGTTTGCCTCGTCACACAAAATTCCCTTGAAAAATAATAAGAGGGCAAAAGTCGGTATTAACTCTCCTAAGAGAATTTCAAAGCCAAACACAAGATCTAGAGCACAAAGATATACAAAATTGAGTCTAAAATGTTCACATAAAATGGACACATCAGTGTGATATATCTTTCAACAGTTTTCTATTAAATCTGCAAATGAACTGCTCAAGGACAACAAAATGCTCCCCTCATCGCTACTAAGGTATGACATCCTACAATTCCCTCTAAAATTTCGTTTCTAGTTTGGAGAACCATTAACAATCTTCTATCATTCGACTATGTGTTGCAAAAAAAGCGTTTTCAATTGCTTCAAAGTGCCTGTTTTGCAAACTTTGACTCTATAACTCATTTCTTCAACACATGCGCCACATCGATGAAACAATGGGAATGGTTTCATGTTTTATTGATTATCCCGCAAAGAAGTTCACACAATATAAATCATAGATTGAATTGGTACACCACTGTAAGATTACCATCTTCGGTCAAAGGTTTTTTTAGTAGTTTTTCTACCTGTTATAATTTGTTGGGAACTGTGGAGGGGGAGAAATACTTTTCTGTATGAAAATAAGGTAATGATTGTTGTACAAATATGGAAGAATGTGCTTCAAGCATTACATGATGCATTATTTGCTACGCCTATACACATATCCAAGAGATCGAACTCACATTATGTACATATTGGATTGATTCCTTTCTTTGGGAAAAGAAAGAAAGAAAAGTATCCTGCTTATTACATGTAAAACCGAATGAGAAAGGAATTTTATTAAATTATGATACATATTATGGTCGCAACAGTAATAGTGGGGGAATAAATTGTGCATGAACTTTTGATGGAGCAAAGACGACGACAACATCAGCAGAAGGGTCGTTGCAAGCTGAGATCGATGCTATTCAGCAAGCGGTTCAACTCAATTGCTTGTGGATTGGAAAACACGATCATTGAATCTGACTGTCAAGCTGTTGTGAGGATGCTATTCAGCAAGCGGTTCGACTCAAGCTGCAGAGTTCTTAGCGAAAATGGCTAATACGGAAGGAGAGCACACATACCATGACATTGATTCATTGCCATCCCACTTAAAGGCAATTTTTTACATGGACACCAGTTCAATCCCATCATTTAGGGAGATATGGATCAGATTGTAATTGTGATCCTGGCAATGAATGAATGTTACTAGCTTTCATTGGATAGTGAATACATATATAGTTGTATGTTTGGTTGGAAAAGGCTCACACCGGCGTGGGGGTCTTTTACCAGAATCGCATACAAAATTATTCGCAACTCCAAAGAAGAACAGTAACAACCGACTGTAACAGACAATGCTGGTTCTTTCTATTCGGGGATTGGGGAAGATCCCTACTCACAAGTATAGTTATTTTTAAAAAAAGTAGTATTTGCTGGTAGTACCATATTTGCAAAATAATAATAATACAAATTTAACTACACTTCACCTCGTCACGTAAAAATAAAAAAATAAAAACTAAGTAGATTATCTCTAACATAATATAGTAAATTTGAGCTCTAGATACTGTATATTTTTATAATCTAATTGAATATATAAAACAGATTACTTAAAATTCACTAAATTTGGAATCCAGGATAGGATAGGTACTGTGTATTTAAACAAGATAAAACAAAAAATGTTATACTCATCGGTTTCAAGGTTTCCAGGTAATATCATAGAATGAATTCTTAAAAGGGCAGCCAATTCCTGTGCCAGCTAGTAGTTTTAACATTGTACTTTTTCACTGCAACATAATCTACCAACGTACAATTTCTTTTTTCTTTTGAAATGTTTTATATTTGTGCTTTTGGAACGATTTTCCTTTTGTCTATAGGTTTGATCGATCGATCCATTTTGTTTCAGTCTATAACTTGTAAAAGTTATGTAACTTAGTGATTCCATTTTTTTCCACTAAATTTATTTCATTTTTTAAAACTTTATATGGTTTATTTCCCCCCAAACAAATCTGCATAACGTATAAGATATGAGATTGTATGAATTGTATGCTTGTGATTTATTTGGGTTATAATTAATTAAAAATCATTTCTGTTTTTGACGCAGAATGGCGATGAATTCAAACTTCAGCTCCAGCGATCCTGTTGATAACGTGGACTTAACGCTCCACTTGGGGTTACCAATGCCGACCACCCCCTTTGTGGACCTCACTCTCCGCTTAGGATCAACCTTATATCACGATTTGGATCAGAAAGAGGTGAGTTAAGTCCACTATTTTTGCCTCATTTTAACCTGCAATTTAACTATTTATTTAATTTTTAAAAAAAAATTTACCATAAAATTGAATTAGAGTATAAGTATAAATTCTAATGAATGATACATTTTTAGATTTGTTACTATATATACTTTTAAAATTTCAACTTTTCAGAAGTTTTAATTATGCTTAGTAAAAGATTTTAAGCATCAAACATTTTTCAGCCAACTGATGAAAGTCAAAGTGTACAGTTTGAAATGGACATAGGAAGTGTAATTTTTTAAATATATATGTAAAAATTAATATTATCATTTTATATGTTGTTGAATTCATCGTAATCGTATTGCCTTTTTTTATAAAAAAATTGTACACATAAATAGTTAAATTGTAGTGTAGTTGGCTTTCTAAAAGGGCAAGTAAGTAATTTTGGCTGGGAGGAAAAGAGTATTGCCTTTGGAGCCTTTAATTAAATTAAAGAGTCACGTGCTTGGTTAATTAATTACTTATTACTTGAATTGATAGTGAATATCACACAGTGTAGATACAAATTTGATCAGATTATAACACGTGCATAAGATGATTTAACCATTAATGTTTTTTTAACAGGAAAACCACCCTTCAGCTAGATGCAAAATGAATTGTTTCTTTATATATATATATACACACATTTATATCTGTGGATTAAAAAAATTGGTTATCAATATCACATCGTGACACAATATTTTCTGCATACTCTTCATGTATGGACTCGAATAATGCATGATTTGTACCTCTTAATCATTATTATGTTGTTAGATTTTTTCTAATTATGAGATCATAGATATTTAATCACTGCTTAAATAGGTGCAGGAAATGATCAGTCCTAATCATACTACCCCAAACAGTACTGCTGCTACACACATGGGGCAAGACTGGCAAGTACCAAAAATGTGCTCAGTCTGCAGAACTATATCCACTTCGGCTTGGAGAAGAGGACCAGACGGACCTATGGTAGGCCTAATTATTTTCAATTTTTCATCTTTTTTTGTTGTTTAGATTTTAAATATTGATTATATTATGTCACATTTCACTTTTCAGACGCTTTGCAATGCCTGTGGACTGCGATATTTCCGAAGGATGAAAAAGCTTGAAGTTCAGACTAAGTAGAGCTCCACGGAACCAAATAAACCCTGTTGGATCATCTATTTCTTTTGGAAGATCACTTTCCTTCTGAAAACTTGAACTTTTATGGAATACTTCTCGGACTTTTCGGGACTGTTTCAAACACTATATGTCATGTTCATCAACTTATTCCAGATCTTCTATTTAAGTTGGTTAAACGTTTTCCTTTTCATACTTGTTTTCATTTCATAAATTTTATGTCAGATCTAGCTGATCAGAAAAATAGACTCGTGGAAACAACTCCTTGAACCAATCTGTCGCTAAATAATGTCCTAAATAAATGGTAAAATGCATGTAACTTGCGTTAGAGAAATTCAGAAGTAATATCTGAGACTGTTAAAACTTGTTAAAACTGCATAACATTTCAATGTTTATAGCAACTGGAGCAAAACTGGAACATTTTCAAAAACAGGTGGGATTTCAGTTTTCCAGAACTTCACAGGATGGTAGGATATGGATTAGGGTTTTATATGACTTCGCTGCTACAATATTACACTCATATGATCAGTTTGTACACTTATTCATTTCACCCACTACTCCCTCAGTTGCTTTTCATACCATTATATGGTAGACATTAAAGAGCTGAGAGTGCAATGTATTCTGAATGCAGGGGAAATGTCATCCTAGGGGGAAATACTCTAGTGGAGAAAAACCTATTAAAGGCAATTATATTGGACCTTTGGCTCTGACACTGATTTATTTCGATAAAAGGCGGTTCAAGAACCGTCTTTAATTAGGGTCCGATATAGATTCCGAATTCAGAATCTATTTTTGAGTTTCTAAAATAAAAGTTACCGGAAACCTGAGCCTTCCAGCAGCCTTGAAGCGAAGAAATAGCTGATGAACTTCTCCGACGAAGAAGGCCACAATAGACAGAGCAAACAAACGACGCGGAAGGTTGGATCTGGAGGTTTTAAAGATGCCTTCTTCAGAGAGGCTACAGCAGAGCAAACAAACGATGCCTTCTCCTGCGAGGCTACAACAGAGCAAACAAACGATGCCTTTTCCGGCGGAGGCACAAACAGAGAAACAACACGGAAGCAAACAAACGATGAAAATGACACAGGGCGGCGGAGGAGGATAGTGGCAGCCGGCAGCGAAGCATCGATGCAACGGCAGAGCCGTCTCCAGCGGTACAGTGGTGATCGATCGGTGGACTTGATCTCCAGTGGCGGCGGCGGCCTTCTCTAGCAGCGCGGAAATGGATGGAGAATGAGAGTGGAGGGTCAGCGGAGGGTTTACAGTGGGAGGGAGGGGTGGAGATCTAATGAGGGAGGGTTTTGATAGAAAATCTAAGGTTGGGGTGTTCTAGAAATAAAAAAGAGAGAAAAACTTAAGTGTTTAGATTTTTATTTATATAGTAACTCAAAAATTCCAATCAAAGGCAATCCGGTAAAGGCGGTTCTACCTTATAACCGTCTTCAATTATTAAAATGTGAAATTGTTTTTAATCGATTCAAACTCGCCTTTAAAATGAAAGGGGTGATTAGGGAGGGTGTTCCGAATTTGGAACCGCCTTAAATTGCATGCGTTGAATCACCCTTTCTCCACTAGTGATAGTATCAATGATTGTCCCTTTCCTAATTAAAGTATTAACTATTCGCAATGTTTATAAATGGACTAATGGAAGGAAACAAAACTATTTTCGTCTACAAACTTTACCCATTGGTATGTGTTTGTTTCTATTGGACGTAACGTGTTCCACGTAATCATTTTTACCATCTCTGACCATCTTTTCAATATAAAAGCCTCAGGTATTTGTGTTTCCTTGTGTAAATGTAGGACTCGCAAACAATGGCGACAGAGGAATCATATTTGTACAAAATGCTTCCAAGAACATATTGTAGTTACTTTTTCCACGTGTTTTTTAGTAGTAAATTGTTTCCACTGTTGTGAGATCATTTTCATGGATGGTTTCATACAGTTTTGTAGTTCCACCATCCATCCCCACAATTGCTTTTGAAGCCATTGTTGCATTCAATTGGAACTTGAAGTGTTTGAGGATTTTGTGTGTGTATACTGCAGTCATATGTATGAAGATTCCAGGTCCTTCCTAATCCCTTGGTTTCACTCTCGCACAATGTTGTTGTTTTTCTTTTTCTTTGGTTTCACTGATCAATTGTTGCGTTCAAGATTGAGAAGATTTGTTGAGTGTTGTTGTCATTAGTGTTCTGAAGTGGATTATGGCATTTGCGATCTCACTTCTCTTTGAAGAGAGTGTTATGGCTGAAAAACAGTCCTTCTTGAGAGCTATGGACCATTTTTGTTTGATCGTGTAGATGTGCTTGAACCAAACATAATATTGGAGTCCAAATCTGGTGATCGTTTCTGCCCACTCTTATTCAAATTCATCTTCATTGACATAGTGCATGAGGTGCTTGTCAAATGGCAAGTTAAAATTCGAGTCACTCCACAAGTTACCAAAGTGACTCCTACCATTTTGCTTCAAGTGCCATAGACATGATATTTACAGGCATGGAAGATTGTTACATATTATTTTGTGTAATATCAGAAAATCCAAAACACTGATGATAAACATTAACTATTACTACGTAAACATCATCAAAATAATAACAAACATCATGGAGAGTGTAAAGATTAATAAAAAACAAGAACATTTGCTAAATTTTTTAAAAAGAAAATAGAGTAGTTTATAACTGGGAAAAATATTATAGGTTCCTACCCCTTCCCCCTTCCCAATATATTTTTTGAGCATTTGCTGTAACCATACATATGTTTCTGCAGTTTCATGTATGGTGAATGTGCAACCAAACATTTTGTTCATGCAGTTGTTGATTAGACCTATAAATGGAGCACATATGAGGTTGCACTTGTTTCCGTGATATGTTGTATCAAATATCATAATGCCCCCATGTATGTTGTAGTTTTCGGCCATCATTGTATCTCGCCAAAATAGTGTGCAAAGTTTTCCATTCTTAGTGTCCAAGTTCACTTTGAAAAAAAAATTTCATTTCATTCTTCTAGTTCTGTGAGTGTATCTATGACGTTTGACACATTGTATCCTCCTATTTACTTCATTCTGAGTCTATTCACATAATTTATGTGGTTCATGATTGTGTGCCCTTTGTGTTCTTCACCATTTACATCATTAACCATGTATTTATAACCAGGTGCAGGTTTCAAACCGACAGCTCCCATCATTTCACTGGCCTTTTCTTTTGCTTCTTTGTAGGTGGTGTGATTTAGCTCTTATTAGATATTGGTTGTGATCGAGGAAACTATGCTTGATGACATACAAACTATCCACAAGTTTGATCCTGATTTGTGCTCTGCATCCCGTCCTTGCAATGTAGAATTCCTTCCTTTTTCTGCAGCTTGTTTCCAGTTTTGGTGTGATGAACATATGTTTTTTTTCTCAACAAGAACATGTGTAGAATTTTTCCTTAACTATGTCTTCACCCATTCTGCATGTTATTTTTATGATGGTAAATTCTCTTGCACTAGCATATATTCAATATATATATATATATTCTAACTCTTACCAATATGTTGCTGAAATTCCTTCCAAGTGGTCGTAGACATGAATATCTTAGATTTCAATGCATCTCCCTTCTCATTAAAGGTAGTCATTCAGTATCATAGGAATATCATTATGCATTAATAAAGATTTGTTAGGATTTGTTAATGTCAAAAACAAATATATTGAAACTGAGACTTGATGTTTTAGTGGAAATATTTAAAGATCGCGGAATTATATGGAACATCAGATGTAATAAATGACTGATGAATGTATATTATTATCAATATACCTTTCTGATCCATTTGTTCTATTTTATTTTTATTTTTGCTGCTAAATAACAATGGTCAGTGTTGATTCATCACGAAGAAGGACAGGAAAGATCATTGATGTTTCTCAATCTTCATACATTTATTTGAACATTTTGGGTATTCATTTTTCCAGGGATTATGCGAAACACATTACAAACAACAATCGGTTAGATGAACATCAATTCAACACAATCAACAACCACTTACTTTTTCATCAATTCAACATAATCTCGGTCATATCTATGAACATCAATTCAACACAATCAACAATAACTTCTTTTATCCTCAATTCAACAAAATCTAGGTTATAGCCCTTATAACACCTCAAATGCAACCAACTTGTTCAACACAAGTTTCAGGTTAGACCTGGGCATGTTACTAAAAATCCAACTGGTATAATTACTTGTACGCAGTGACGAGCAATACAGATTATGCAGATGAAATTTTATAATTCCAAACCTAACTTATTGTTGCAAAGAATGTCTTATAATAAGTAATTTAAATAGTTGTAAAGGTACATACAAGTAGAAAGTTCTAAGTTAGATTATAGATAGAGAAGTTACAGGAAGGATCATATCTCAAAAGAAGTGTAGGCATCACGTACAAGCCTTCACTCAATCTATTCAGCTATCCTTGTTGGGGTTCATTAGATTAAGGTAAGTTTCTTACTTAGTGAGGTTCCATCGTAAGTATTTACCAAGTGGAGTTTAGTTAACACATAGCAAATAGCCACACATATCCTAGCATATAGTAAAGGGACATTGGTGGTTATGCTAAGTTACAGTTAAGTTCTTTTAGGGAAATTATGAGTTACATACAGGGAAAAAACCTTTTCAATCAATCAGTAGTGCCTAAAGACTATCACGATCCAAAATTCATTCTCGTCAGCTATGGCTAATCACATGTTCAGTTACAAGCTTGTATCTTTTAATGAAAAGTAATGCTAACATATCGAAACTCCATGTGTGGATGATCTAGTAGCACTATCGGGCATTTCTGGGCAATTTTGATCAAAATACAATTGGGTCGGGAACATTAACAAACAAGCACGTCTTGCAAAGCTTCTTGGCAGAATGAAAATAGGGAGTACAGATTTTCTCAATTAAATTCACACGTCTTGCAGCCGTATAATGTCCTCTATTTATAGTCCATATGCAGATTGGAATGCTCCATAATTATCTTTATAATATTCTTATTCCTTATCTGCTTCTGAAGCATATCTAAATCCCATAAATAAATGGATTTTCCTTATCTCAAATATCACATAATATTCCATGAATCGAATTCCATAATTATAGGAATTTTCCATAAAACCATGATGCTTTCATACGGCTGGAATAAATATTGCCAAATCTCCAATTTTCATAAATCAAAATCCGCCGCAATATTCTACTCGCCAAATCTGAATTTTCCAGTATGTTCCAACATGGAAATTCTGAAGTCGTATATAATTCCTTCTCCATTTCAAATTCTGATTTTAATCAAATCCC
>JAULKJ010296135.1:0-11913 GCA_032355405.1 Rubia balearica | reverse complement strand
TTTTGACCCATCATAAAATGGGTCAAAATGTGTCCTACCCATATTTTTTAATTACCCATTTTACCCCAACCCGTATTTGACCCATCCGCCATTTTCCACCCCTATTAAATGTGGGTAAGATGCAAGCCAAAGAAAAATGATGCGTGGCTAGGATGAAAACCCGAAAGGACTACTAGGTAAAATGAGAGAAAGAGAGAAGAAAATTTATTACAAATATACTCATTTACCAACGTTGCAGTTATAAGGTTGCGGTTGACATATGGATAAACTGGGTAGCCTAAAATCATTGGACCTTTTGCTCTAGATTTTGCATTTTGCCTTGAAATTCTCTTAGGAGAATTAAGAACTACTTTTGTGCTCTTAATACTTTTCCAGGGAATTTCGTGTGACGATGCAAAAATGTGAAGTTTGGAAGATTTGAATACCATCATTTTGGGCTTGAAGAGTTGAAGAATGGAAGACTATTAAGTGAAGATTGAGGAGTTTTCCAATAAAATAAAGAAATGAAGATGCAACATTTGGTGTCTGTTACGCGTCGCGACACCAGTGTCATGGATCGCGATAGGCTGCTGCCCTGGGATACTTTTTTATGGTAAATTAATTTTCATTAAAATCAATCAAAAAACATAAACTCATTATAGTCCCACACTCTAAGTCAATTACAATCCATTACTGAGAAAACTACACTGAAAACATTAATATTTCCAAGAAGGGCTATCTTTAAAACCATAAGCCACTTTTTTTGCCTTTTCTTTTACTATAAATACCAACTCTTATCCTCTCTTTTGTAATTTCTTCTTCCCCAATTTCTCCTCATCCAAAACCCTAGTTTTCACTTTTATTTCATCTATATTCATCTTTGAGTAAGTGATTGAAACTTCCAAACCCATGTAGTGAGAATCTCTATTCCACTCTTTTATGAGCATTGATTACTTAGAATTTATTGTGCCATTAATTTTGATGTTTATTTCATTTATGTTATGAGTTGTTTGAGAATATTAAGTCTTTGTATGATTAAATGATAAGGTCTTAGGAAAGTGTACAATTTTTTTTTATCTCTTTAGCATGAAAATTCAAGAACATGGAATTATAAAATTCTTGTTGGGTAAATGATTTTTAATCTTTCTAGATGGGTATGTTAATCTGGTTATTTATCATATTTATCATAAGGTCGCACTAAAAGGTAAAATCTTGAATGTCGATCTTTCTAGGGTAAACCTCATAAATGTTTTGTTTGGTTAAATGGCTAGGCATTTGTGATGTGCACCATTATGCATGCTTTAGCCGATGCATTTAACACATTTATCATCAACTTTTGGTCGGTTGATTGCTAGTTTTAGTTAGGTTTGCATGACAAAGGGTTTAGACGGCTATTATTGCTTTTCTTGTCTAAATCCCAAGTTTTGTAGATTTAATTGAAACTAATGGACATTTTGTATTCACAGGAACCTAGATCTTCCTTTTTTATCCAAGTTGCAGCTGCTAGGATTTTTTGCCATTTTGGGCCTATTTTAGGTCCAATTCCCAACTACTATATATATGGACCTATTTCTACTAGGGTTTAAATTTATGCTAATTTTTAGATCTCACGAGTAGGCTAGAGAGTGAAAATACTCTTCATTCTCTCTAGGTTATTTTCTTTTCATCTTTCCATTGCCCAAAGTGTTGAATCCAATGAAATAATTGGGTTCAATGCTTAGGGAGTAGGATTTTACTAGGGGATAATATTTGTATTCATTTGTTAATGTTCATTTTGTGAGATTTGTAGATCTACCTATTTCTATGTATTTTCTGATTATTATGTTTGCTTGTTCTTATAATTCTTGTGAATTGCATGATTTCCACACTTTTTTGGCACACAACTAAGTCTACTTTCATGTTGTTGCAGTATTGCTACCCTGCAGTGAAGAAAACCTAGATGTGCTTGGGGTGACGATAGTTCGAAACTGGGCGTGTGCATGAAGGTTACCGTTGTTAATTGTCACGATTGACCATACTCTAGTCAGCCGACCAATAAAGTCCGAAGGGTTACGGGTAGAGATAGATTAGGTAGTAAAGTTGTGATAGTGTGAGAGTAGAGTAGTTTGTGAAAGTTAAGTTGTGAGAGTGTGAGAGTAGGGTAGCCAACCAATGAAGTATCTTCGGGGAGTGTGAGAGTTGTGAGATTCTTACTTATTTGGGGGAACTAGGGTAGTTTTGGAATAAGTTGAATGTATTGGCTAACTTCTCTTTGCATGCTCCATTTTGTTTGGATCTTTTCTCATTTTTGTTTACTCGAGGACGAGTAAAGATTTGAGTGTAGGGGGATTTATGTGCACCATTATCCATGCATTAGTCGATGTATTTAACACATTTATTATCATATTTTGTTTGGTTGATTTCTAGTTTTAGTTAGGTTTGCACAACAAAAGGTTTAGACAGCCATTATTGGTTTTCTTGTCTAAATCCTGAGTTGTGTCGAATTAATTGAAACTAGTGGACACTTTGAATTACTGGTCACCTAGATCTTCCTTTTAGATCTCATTAGTAGGTTGCTCGTGAGTACTTTTTCATTATCTTTTTTGTAGAAAGTCATCCGCGAGCTCATGGTAGTGGATATTTCAATGCCATTTGCAATGAAGGTAGAAGCTATCGAAGGCCATTTGCAAGGATAGTAGTAGATTGAAGGTTACGGACTTCAAATCATGGTAGTAGATGGAATTAGGACCAATAAAGGTGGATTAAAAGTTCAAGAAGACAATGAAGACACGGAGGGATCGTTGTTCAAGGTTGCACAGAGTTCAGAGAAAACTACTAGAAGAATCAGTATTTGAGGGTAGCACCATTGGATTTTTATTCTCAAGTGCTATAAAATAGATTATAAAAACTTATGAATTAGACCTACAGTTCACCCATAGCAGAGCAAAAAAGTCAGTCGGTTGAACAAGCCACAGTCGGCAAGGACCACACAAGGCCGACATGGGACAAGGCCCAACACGTCTCGTTCCAAGTGACACAGCTCTATTATACCCAACATGAGCCGTGCCAAGTTCTAGCACAGGTTGTGCCCATTCTGGATGGCCGTGTACTCCAAGTTATCTTCTCACTCTAAAAATTGGCTAAGTATGGAGCAGGACGTTCTGTTTTACACGGCCCATACCGTTTCAAGTCACATATGCCAAGACCAGCCCACGGGGTGTGAAGAATGACGCAGGGCACGCTAAGATACTGAGAAAAATGAGGTTCCAACCAACGAGGCTTGACAAATGATGTGAGACGCAGATCAGAAGGAGTAAAAACTGAGTACTGACCGACGATTTGAGCCAGCACAGGGGGAAAACATGTGCCAAGGCCGAAGGCCCATTCTGGCTTGAGGCTATGGTAATGCTAGGGGCGACATTCTGCACCACCACGAGGCCTTTTCAGCTGACACAAGCTGTACCACGCATCACCCCTTGCACCAGTTTTGGCTGCTAGGGTTCTTGGCCTTTTTTGGGCCTATTTATGGGCCTAATTACTTTCTACTATATATATGGACCTATGTCCACTAGTGTTTAAATTTATGCTCATTTTTAGATATCAAGAGTAGGTTAGAGAGAGAAAATACTCTTCCTTCTCTCTAGGTTCTTTTCTTTTCATCTTTTTATTTTCCTTTGCCCAAAAGTGTTGAATCCAATGAAATACTTGGGCTCAATGCTTAGGGAGTAGGGATTTTACTTTGGGATAATATTTGTATTCATGTGTTAATGTTCATTTTCTGAGATTTCTAAATCTACCAATTTCTATGTGTTTTGTGATTATTATGTTGGCTTGTTCTTATAATTCTTGTAAATTTCATGATTACAACACTTTGTTGGCACACAACTAAGTTTACTTTCATGTTGTTGCACTATTGCTCTGCCCCAATGATGGAAACCTAGATACCCATGATCGAACATGCTCTAGTTAGCCTACCAATTAGGTACTAAGGGTTGTGGGTAGAGATAGATTAGGTAGTAAACTAGGATTATCTTGTTGATCCTAGAGCCATCGATAATACGCCTACTTCCGTTGGCTTTGTAAGCCTAGCGGTAGTTCATTTGTGGTGTTCTGTCCAGGACTTAATCGCACGGGGGAGAATCAGACCTGCACAATGAGTCATTACCATTGCTGAACTGTCCTAATTGCAGAGGCAAGGTTGATAAAATATTTTATATGCTCAACTCGATGTTAATACCGCTCTGAGGCAATTCAATAATCCACTTTAACCGTTACCACCGCCCTTCTTCTCCGGTGATGCTGCGATGGCGGAGCCACCATCGGACCGAAAATCTTTCTTCTCCTATGCCGAAGCACTGAATAAGCAACACCTCAAAGAACTCCTCCGAAAACCAGAATTCCATTCAATCCAAAGCAAAAGATCGATCATTTGGGGGAACCCAAATTGAGATTCACGATTAAAGAATGCGAAAGACTGGAATCTTCTCTAAAGTGGACCCCAATTGGAAACTTTTCCCGTAGCAGACCTCAAATAGACCGGCTAAACAAACACTTCCACACTGCTGATTTCAAAGGTCACACGGAAATCAATCTTCGGGACAATCGCCAGGCATTGATTAACTTTACGTTTTCGAAAGCTTATTATCGGTGTTGGCTTCACAAGGTTTGAAATTTTGGATCCTACCTTTTAGAATTATGAAATGGGTACCAAATTTTAATCCTCTAGTTTATTCCCCTATAGTCACAGTCCGGGTTTGAATATATGGTTTGCCTCAATAGTTTTTTGATGAATGGGCTATGATGTCTTTAGGGAACTTACTAGGTAAACCAATTAAGGTAGACAAAGCCACACTTAATCGTACCGGATCTTATATTGCTAGAGTGTGTATTGAAATAGACATAGCTGAATAATAGAAAGAGTCTGGATAGATTTTAGAGATTTTGGTTTATGGTAATATGTGGATTATGATGGCATACCAGACTGTTGCTCTTACTGCCTTAAATGAGGCCATTTAAGTTCTTCTTGCAGGAATGATAATAGCTTATCCACCCTTCATGCCTGGAGACCTTCAGATAATGTGGCTCATTCAAATGAAGAACAGAGAAGGCCTACATGTAATGGAATAAAGCCATCTCCTTCAGGACCTACCATTTCAAAAAAAAAGATATGTCCCTGTGATTAGGAATAGATCTAACGTGCCACCTAAGAAATTTACAATTTCACAGAACAAGGAAAATTCACAAGCAAATATGGAGAAACAGCATACTGTAATTATACTCTCAAAAAACTAGGTCCCTTCTAAAACTGCTTCAGATGGCAATTTGATAGTTGCTGCTAAGATAGCTGATAAATCCCAAGTTGTGTCTGCTGGTGCGAATAGATTTCATATTATGTCTTATCTATCCACTGAGGAGAATAATCTAAGTAATATGGTTGTTCTGTCTAATGTTGCTCAAACTTCCGATTTGGCTGATTTGTCTACTGATCAACATGCTTAGACTAATACTACTAATATGAATAAATCTCAAAATGATTTCCTTATAGAGTCACATGCTTTTCAACCTGTTTTGCATGATATTCCCCAGTCAACTGATATGTCCACTGAATTAGAGAATCATCTGTCATATTTAGTATTAGATAAGAATCATGCTTTTGAATCTACTGATGGTGTTAGCTCTTAAACTAATATGGTTTTGCATAATACAGATAAGGCTACTGGTTATTTGAAATTGCATGCTAATTTAGATGCTAATGAAATCTCTTGCTCCCTATATCTTGAGATTTTACCTCTTAAAATCACACTCCCTCCTAAATCCAAAATCATAACAAACTCAGCTAATAATGATACCTTCATTGAAATTAATGCAAGAGAATCACCACTTCTAACATCAAGCAACAAAAAAGATAAAAGCCTTCATTGGTTGAACACATAACATAAATTATTAAACATATCTGAGTTAAACCTTAATCTCTCACAATTAGAAGCTAGTTTCACAGAATCACAACATAGATTTAACTCCTTAATAAAACAAACAATTAACCTTAATGAACCAGAAATAATGAAAAAACTTAGAAGCCAAGAAGATACATTAAGAAAGACTATACATCAACACCTAAAATGGTTCAGACCCATTCCAAATAGTCTAATCCTAAATACCTTTAAGATGATAAGCACAAAACTATGTGTGTGGAATGCTAGAGGGATTAGTAATAAAGCAACACAGATAAGAGTCAGGGATATAAAATGCAAGTACCAAATATCTTTTTTTTTTCTATCATAGAACCAATGGCTCAACAAGTTCTATATAGGATATAGAAAATTAGTTAGGGTACAAAAATTTCTATCCAGGGAGAAATTTCAAAATATGGATCCTTTGGGATGACTGAATTACTTTTAAAATTTTAAAAGAAGATAACCAACACATTCATACCTCAATCAAGCATCCAAACATTCAAAATGACAGCTTAACAAGTTTTATCTATGCTAAACACACAATAAAAGAAAAATCATATTTATGGCCTGAGCTGTTAAAGCATAAAAAGGAACCATTAAGCCTAATAGGTAACTTCAATGTTTTGGAAAAAGTGGAAGAATATTTCGGACCTTTAAATCCTAACCCAAGAGGTATTAAAAACTTTAACAAATTTATTACAAATGCTGAACTCACAACCTTACCTACACCTGGAAGTCTGTATACATGGACATGTGTAAGAAGTAAGGGTAGATTATGGGAGAGACTAGACAGGGCCCTCTCAAATAAAAAATGGTGGTCTCTCTTCCATTTTCCAGTATTAAAACACTTCCTGGACAACAATCTGACCATTCTCCCCTCTTTTTCAACATAAAAGGAGAAGTTGAACCCTCTGGTCCAATACCTTTTCATTTCCAAAACTGCTGGTTCACACACAACAGTTTCATGCAGCTAACTCAGCATGCAAGGAATATATATACACACCTAAAGGTCATGCATAAAATGATTTTCAATATTAAAAACCATAAATCAGCTTTAAAAATCTCGAACAAAAACATTTTTGGATATATATTTGATAAAGTAAAAGAATGGGAAGAATCTCTTCTATAAGCAGAAGTTAAGTTGCAACTTAATGAAACCACAACATCTCTTATAGCTTGTAATTCTGCTAAAGAAAATCTCCTCTAGCCTTGACCAATCAAGACATTTTCTGGAAATAGAAATCAAGGTTCATATGGTTAAGAGAAGGAAATACTAACTCTAAATTATTCCATAACTCAGCCAAATCAAAACACAAAAGACAAATGATCACTGAAATAAATAAAAAACTCAAATGGAAAATGGTTAGATACAAAACAAGAAATAAGTGAAGAAGCAGTAAAATTCTTCTCTAAATTCATTGCAAATGAGTTTTCTGACCCTTCAGGTATTGATACTTCATGGATATTAGAAAATATTGCAGAAGTCATAATACCACAAATTAATCAACAAATGATAAAACCTGCAACAAGAGCTCACTTTCATCATACAACAAATGAATAGTGACTCAGCCCCAGGACCAGATAGATTCCCTGGAAGCTTTTATAAAAATTGTTGGGATATAATAAAGGAGGACACATTGGAAGAAATAAATGATTTTTTAAAATTAACTCCAGTACCTAAAGCTATCTCCTCAGCTCTAATTGTTTTAATCCCAAAAAAAAGTTTGTTCATCTTTCAAGGATTACAGACCTATTAATCTTTGTACTTCTCAAAAAAAATTATGTCAAAGCTAATTGCTGAAAGGTTAAAACCACATCTTGACCCAATAACCAGACCTAAACAATATGCATTTACATCAGGTAGAGAACTAGCTTATAGTGTGTTATTAATGCAAGAGATCACAAATTTCTTACATTCAAAATCAAAAGGTCATAACATGATCATCAAACTAGATATGATGAAAGCCTTTGATAGAGTATCCTGGCATTTTCTAAGTAAGTTACTGATTTAAATGGGTTACTGATTAAAATGGGGTTTTCTGCTCACTTCTCAGCCTTTTTCTTAGTACTAATAAATGGCACTCCTAATAGTTTCTTTCAAGCCTCCAGAGGATTAAAACAAGGAGATCCTCTCTCCCCTATACTTTTCATTTTGATGGCTGAAGCTTTCTCTAAAAACTTGAATTTCCTTTACCAATATTCAAACATCAGCCCCTATAAACTTCCTTCATCCATGATCAAGATCTTTCACATTTCCTTTGCTGATGACGCAACAATCATCTTGCAATACTCAAAAAAGGGAATACAAATCTTGATTGGTTTTCTAAAATCTTATGAATTAGCAACTGGCCAAAAGATTAATTTTGAGAAATCATATTTTTTTTCTCTCAAAACATACACCAGTTGCAGGGAACTCTACCTTTCAAATATCTTGGATGTCCAATTTATACAGGAAGATCAAAGAACTCCCACTTCCATTCTCTCTTGGGTAACATTAACACAAAATTCCAAACTTGGCAAAAACAAATCTCTAACTGCAGCTGGAAGATTAATACTAATAAAACATGTTTTATCATCTATACCACTGCACTTAATAACAGTCCTCAAGCCAACAAAAACTATCATTGAAAAAAAATTCATAAAATGATTTCCAAGTTCTTATGGAATCCAAGTAACTCAGACAACAAAAAGAAAAGAATCTGGAAATCATATACTCCCTCCGTCCCACCATTATTGACATATTGCTTTTTGAAAGTCAAATTTAGAAAACTTTGACTCTAAATATGAACTAATTTATTTATAATAAACATATCATGTGAGATATTGTTAAATTCGTCTTAACATATATTTTCTAAATATTAATTTTTATGTGAAATTGTTATATGTAACTAGAGTTATTGACGGTCAAACATGATTATTGAAGACCGTGAAAAAGCAATTATGCCAATAATGGTGGGACGGAGGGAGTAAGAAACTAAGCTATCCCTTAAAGGAAAATGGCATAGGTCTTAAAAATCTCCACATAATGAATAAAAGTTTCTCATTGAAATTATGGTGAAAATTTCAACAAGGTAAATCTTTATGGGCTAAATTCATGTGGTCTTTTCCAGAACATCATAAAAAATCAAGAACATGGAAAAGAATAATTGAAATTAATGAAATAGCTCAACAAAACACAATCATCCAAATATGCAAAGGAGATATTTCATTCTAGAATTCAAACTGGACTGGAAAAGGTTTTTTATCTAAGTTTTTAGATTCAGATACTTCACAACCCTTTCCAGATTTAACAGTGGCAAAGTTCTTAATAAATATATTCTCTCACATTCAGATCCTAAAAAATTTGTTGACACATGACATATTACAACTTTTGGGACAACCAACTAATATCTGGCAAGGATATAAAGATAAGATGATTTGGAAACCAACATTCAATGGACAATTCTCTACTAAATCAGCTTATGAGATTCTCAGATTTAAGAAACATAAAATCAACTCATTTAGATATCCGTGGTCTTCATACTTGCCAAAAAAATAGTTTTTTCAACTGGAGATTACTCAATAGGTTAGTTCCTCTACCTGACATTTTAGAGATTTCAACTTCCAAATGACATCAAAATGTCTTTACTGCAAAAATGATGCTGACACATTGCATCACAACTTCAATAGCTGTTCAGAACTAAAGAAAATTTGGCAAACTGTAGATCAAGTTTTATCAATACAGTCTCGTGACTTTTTCTTTTCATGGGCTAGGTTTTATTTTTATTGGTATCTAAACATCCCAAATCAAGAAGCTAATAATATAATAAAGTTAATTCCCTGCCTGATCACCTAGTCCATTTGGTGTGATAGAAACAAAACCATTTTTGATAATCAAACACCAAACATAAACTCTGTTATCAAAAACATCCTCCTCCTTCTAAATGACATTCTTTTAAATGAAAAAATTAATTGCTATTGGAACCTAACTAACAATATCCCTAAGCTCATGATAAAGAAAAATCATAATACAAAGAAGGTGAATAGGACTGTAAAATGGAATCTTCCATAAAGTTATAAATTGAATACAGATGGATTTGTATTACAAAACGGTGGGACAGGGATTGGTGTTATACTTAGAGACTCTAATGGTTCAGTAGTTGCAGCTCTAGCCAAAACCATTTCAAATTGCTTCAGACTCCAAGCAGAAGCTGCAACATTACAATATGGACTTCAACTCACAATCCAACACAACATCAGTGAGCTAGAGATTGAAGTCGACTCCCAATTACTACATCACATTCTTGAAGAGAATGTGAAAGAACCATGGACCTGTACTGCAGATATCAGACACAACAGATCACTTCTCTCGAAACTCAACTTCAGGATGCAACACATCTACCGGGAAGCCAATAGTGTAGCCGATGCTCTAGCCAAATTGGCAAGTTCTTCATAGGTAAATAAAAAAAATTCTTATGCATGTCTGCCCAAGGAGATTCAAGGAAAGATTTTGCTGGATGCTGCTTCGGTTCCATATGTTAGAACATAGTTTTGTGTTGTAAATTTTCTTCCCACGTTGTAATAAAACTCTAAGTCTCTTTTATGCTTTCAAGTTTTTGATCTGAGGTCCTCTAGTTCATTAGACTACATGTATTCAGGACCTACAGGTTTTTTTATTTTCCAGAGGTAAGGTATTACGTCCCCTCTTTTTGAAATCCTTTATTTTAATCTAATAAACAGGTAGGGGTCCGCCAAACCCCCCACCATAACAGGTGATATTTCTTTTAAAAAATCATTGTAAAAAAGGTTGAATTTTGCAAACTTTTGGGGTTCGTATTGAGTGGGACCCAAACTGAGTTAAGATCAGTAAATGTCTATTTTGGATTCTCCTCTGCCAGTAATATAAATTCGACTGTTTAAATTCTCAAAACAGATCAAGAGTGAATGAGATATTGATGCTCAAAGTGTCACACTTGGAAGATAAATTTGGGAAGAAATACAGTCACCTGTAATAATTTTTCTTTGATTTTGGACTATCCAAAACGTGTATGGACCGTGTAAAAGTCTCAAGAAGGCTCGAACCGCGTATCATTAATTCAATGGAATTACTTGTGTGTAATTGTCAAGAGATTAGAATGAATATGTTCCCAAGATCATAAGAGTGAATGTTTCAAAAGAGATAAGAATTTGGTTTATAATGACAAGGTATATTGTGAGAATATTCTTATCTTTCCAACATCTACTTCGAATATTTTAAAATTATTTTTGGTGATTAGAAAATATTCTTCTCTAGTAACTACAGGAAATCATATTTCACGTTTCATTCTTTAGGGTCTCATAGACCACTATAAATAGAGCGCAAAAGTAGAAACCAATAATCATTCGCAAGTCTCTCAATCTTCTAAATTTGAGTCTTATTATTTCTCTATTCAAGTCTCCGTTCATCACTTTGTCAAGGTGACAGTCCTTCAAATAAATCTGAGCTAACTCTTATGTGTTAATTGTTACCAACGTACAATGATTTTATTTTAGAGAACGATGTCCACGACATGACTCATTCGTTTCAAGAGCAACGAGTTTACTCATGACTCCATCACTTCGTGATTGCTTGATACTTTATTTATTATTTGTAATATATGCTTTCCGATTGTATGCACCAATGATTAATAAACTTTTATTATGCTTGCATATATTAATTGCCCGTGTAATTTTGTTATTTAATTTTTACATAATTTTATCAATATATATGTTCAACATCTTTTAATTCCATGAATTCTTGCTGCTATGTTTTTCGGTGCTCAGATATATTAACAGGTGCATCGACGAACAGTGAAAGAACAGTTAATTACTTTTCGAAGCTTTATTTTTTAGAGAGAGGACAGAGCATTTAGAGAGAGAGGATCAAGGTTCCTTTTTCATCAACTCCTGGTGAATTTTTGCTTTAAACTAGAGTTACTTAGGTTTCTAATAAATTGTGGTTGATTAGAGGAAGCCATTCCTCCTTCGATAGGATAGTTAGATT
>JAULKJ010296134.1:0-20768 GCA_032355405.1 Rubia balearica | reverse complement strand
AGTGTTCGAGTAATCGATTTTATAGTACTCGCAACGTAGAATCCAAAAATGTCATCTACCGAACCCAATTAATTTCGCGTACTACTCAAAACTAAGCCCGAAAATTGACGAAATTAACTTTTATTGGACTATATTTTCCAACAATCCCCCACATGAATAGATATTGATGTAGGAATCAGATCAAACACGACAGAAACAGAAGTTTGACTTGGTGATAGATTCGTATCGACGGCATAGATGCTGCATGCCCCCAAACTTGTCACAGTAGTTTAGATCTTCCAGGACAATACCTGAAGACTTTGACACCAATCTCAATTTAGAAATTTCCTTCTCAAGTCTCTTGATGTCTTCAATACGCTCCCTAAAAGCTAGCTCTATAGTATGTGAAGAATATCGAGCTTTGGCTAAGAACTTTACAGGTGTTGGAGCATTAGTATTTTCAATACCAGATGATGCACATGGAATCCAATCAAGCTGCACCTCCAATTCCTTAGTTATAATTTGCAAGAAACAAGCCCCGGGAAGTCTCAGGGGAAAACTCTCTGATGTTTAAGTCAGTCAGCCGTGTGAAAATTGTATGAGAATGAATGAATACTAATGTGTATACATACCTTGTATTTATGCCTGAATAACTAGTAATGTTTGTGTATAACTCAACTTCTTTCCAATACTATAAATGACTATTAATGCGGTCAAACCGTAGACTATTTCCTTTAGACCTTGTTAGGATGAAATAGGCCCAATGACTCATTTGGGCTTGCTAGGTCCAATCATCATCAAAAGCCCAGGAAAATTAAATATCTTTTCGAGGTCAGGGTGAATTCAAGATGATTGGACAATTGTATCTCGATATGATATCTCGAGGCCACTTGGCAATCAGAATCGTGTCTCGATATGATATGACACAATCATAATATCAAAAAGATCCGCAAGCACGAATCTTTGAAGAACATTCAAGAGCTGCAAGCACAAACCCTAGATTTTGATTTTGAAATCCACAAGAAAAAAATATTCTAGAAAATATTAATATGAAAGATAAAAATCTAGAAATAGTACAAGAGATCTTTAAATACTATAATGAAACCTTGTAAAGATTTTTTAAAAAGGAAATTCATAAATAATTCCGAAATAAAACAAAAATAAAAAACAATAAAAATAGTAAATTGCCGTTTTGAGGCCTTAAACAAGCTCAAATGGCCAAAAAATCCAGCCTCAAGGTGTAAAATTGATTAATGATCTACTCATTGAGATGGTTCCAATGGCACCGGTCTTGCCTGATTCTGGCTGCGGGCGCAAAAGTTATGCTCAAAACGGTATTGAACCTTTGTGTCAATCCATCGCTTCTTCAATGTTCGCCGCCATTCGTTCTACATCATGATATCTCAAGATCACTTGGCCATAGGACTTTAGTCTTCAATCCTCGAGGTGATGTTTGGTTTTCTCATCTAAATTTATTCTGAATCTATAGGGACGCGCGTTTCAATCAGTCGTGAGAGAAGGTGATATAAGGCGCGTGGATGGCGGGTTTTTTTTACGGGAGATATCAAAAGATTCTCACGCCTTTTCAATTTTTTTTTATATTTTCAAGATAATCATTACATAACTGTCTTTTTAGCCATCATACCAGCCCATTTGTTCAACTTCTTTTCCTTCATTTTATTTGCAGGTTATTTGATGAAGAGATTCTCAGCATCCATAAGCCCCTCCCTCTCTCTCAATTTCACCAATTATCTTCTTCCTTTCAAAGAGTAAGTTTCTTCTTCTTTTTATTCTTACTTTCTCATATTTTCATCATTATGGCTACAAATCTCTGAGGAGAGGGGGAAATCAACGAGCTTCAGATGGAAGAAGGAAAGGTTCCTTCGTCGGGTGTAGTTAGAACAGTGGAAATAGAGGGGCCAACCCCATTTTAGAAGAGGCAGGGAATTCTGATGGGGTTCCCGGTGTAGAATATGATGAAATTTGCCACATAGTCTATAATTCGAATGAATTTGTAATTATTGATATGCCTCCTGGAGAAATTACCCTCGATTGGGCGGCTGGTAAGGGAAAGGTTCCTTGAGGATTTCACCCATAACAAGAGCCATTGAACTCAAGACTCCCAGGGATGAAGGTGAGGCCTCCATGAGGGCCCCTTTGAGGAGGAAGAAGGGGGTCCAAAAGCGACACCCTCAAGGTAATTTTTCCCTCGTGGATGAGGAAGACGGGTCTTCCTTGAGAAAAATAGATGAGATTCTCGTAGGAGAAGAGGACGAGCCCCCTGTCATTGGGAATGAGCTCACCAATAATGAGAGTACATCCTTGAAAGCTCAAAACCTTGAAGATACACTTGGGGACAAAGATCCAGTCTCGAAGCTTTTATCTAATATTCCCTCTGGCCAAATCACCCCCCCCCCCCCCGACATTCACTTACTTCCTTTGGAGGTAGGTGAGTCTCCCATAAGTTTTTAGTTGGGAGGACAGCCATTTATCTCAAGCAGATCTGGTATGGGATCGGTTTCCTTTTCCCATTTTTATTATTGAAGCTACTTAAGAAGTTTGGAGTTAATCCCGCGCAGGTTCATCCCGATGTGATAGTAATTTCATGATGTTCATGACAAGATGTGATGAGCTCGACATAAGCCCAAATAAAGGTTGCTTCACTCATTGTATAGCGTGACGCAGAGTGGCCACAAGAGAGAGGCTATTGTCACTTTCGCTAGTAGGTGGATGAAGCAGAAAGCCTTTACAATTCTTTCCAGCTCACCTGGGTGGAACGACAGAGAATTCACCTTTATCTATATTCGGGGGTATCGAGTCCCCTCATGGAACCAAGATGTAGTGTTCGAGTCCTCGAAAAAGTTAATTTGCCCTAGGGATCTCGAGGATGCCAAAAACTGCCTCCTGACCACGTCCATTAATTACAAAGTTTTTCACAAAATGTCTTCAGTTTCTGGTTTTATTTGGTCATAAATACTCAATAAGTACGTCTATTAGAATTTTGAGTGTAAAAGGTTGCAGCGCGCCACTACCGAAGGTAACTCCGAGTGGAATGAAAAGCGGAAAAAGGGTATCGAGAGGGATGACCCCTTGCAACCAAAATATAAGAAGCTTCTTCGAGATCCCCCTCTCAAGATTATCTCTCAAAAATCGGACACTTCGAAAACCCTGAAAGGTTTCTTAGTAATAGAACTTGTTGGTTTACATCTCTTTTATTTTTTAGTTTCTAACACCCTACTCTTGTACTTTTCAGTTGGTCTAGGTGATGCTTTATTGGCCCCGAAGAAAGGTAACTGGTGTACTAAGATTAATCTTCCCCGGTTGGGCCAAGCACCCTTAACAAGGACAAGATCGCCCAAACAACAGATGCCAACCTAAAAAGGAAAGAGCAGAAAGGGCTTTCCCTGGATAGATTTTCCAAGAAGGGGGAAAGATGACTAGAATCTTCAACTTTCTCCAACCTCTTAATCGCTCCAAACCCCCTCAAACACACCTTGTGTTCCTGTCTTGGAGAAAGCGGTTTTAGGGGCTTTGGTTGAGGATCCTCAGGTTTATTTATATCCTCGAAGTCATTTTTTTAAATGTGTATAGCTTATTATTATTTCCAGGTGTCCCAACACTTTGGATCAACTTGCTCCTCCCTTTCCTCCCTTTTGACAGTGCTGGATGTTAATCAAGGGAAACTACTATGGAAGTACAGCAAAAGAACTCTGAGCTGATCTGTTTGAAGAAAGAGCTTAAAATGTACAATAAAAGGACTCTGAGCTAATTCGTTTAAGGAAAGAGCTCAAGGAGGAAAAGAAGAGAAAGACCATGTCCTCCAAAAGGTGGAGCTAGAGAAGACTCGTGGTCCTGAGACTTGAGCTTATTTTCTTGAGGCTTTCAAGGAAAACCTAATGAAGACCCAGGAGCTCTATGGTCTCAACCACAACCTTCTTCATATCGTGAAGGATATCGAGTGCAACTCGCTGATGAATGACGAGCTTCTGAGGAGAAGGTCAAGTTCTTGAGGTCTTTCCTCGAGCCATATACTAGCGATAATTTGTCCAACAAATGGAAGGAGGAAATCAAGGATGGGGGTCTCAACTTTTCTCTCCTTAACTTCCTGAAATCTTCAACGCAATTCTATACCGCAGAAGAACTTCAAGCTCTTCCTCTCGAGACCATGATCCCCAAGGAGACAACTGAGATGGACAGCACAAGGTGGTTGAGGGCAGTGGCGGAGGTAGGGCGGGATCCTGGCCGGGACTTGCCGGGGCTGGGCGGGGCTGATCGGGGCTGGACTGAGCCGGGCTGGCAAGGGCGGGAATGAACAGTATAGCTTGGGAGCACCGGGTTCGCCGGTGCTCCCGCAGCGGCTCACCCCCCCTAGATCCGCCGTTGGTTGAGGGCGAGGCGAACAAGGCTGCTAATGAAGCAACTCCTACCATCATTGGGAATGAAGAAGGCATTTCTAGGATGGGGAAAATGTATAAGCTCACTTCGAAGCTATGTTTTATATTTTATACTCTCTCCGTCTCACTTTAAACTTCCTATTTTCCCTTTAGGGACGTCCCACTATAAAGTTCCTAATTCTAAAATTTATACTTTTAGCCATAAATATGTGGTCATAACTCTTCCTTTCATTTGATTTATGTAGACTCACTCTCATCACCTATTAAAAAGATGTCACATATACTTGTTTTAAAGTTTGTGCAAAAAATAATTAGGAATTTTAAAGTTGGACGGATGGAGTATTTTCTAATGAATGGAACCTTTTTTTTTCCTTTAGTAAGTTCATTATTTTGTCTTCGTAGTGTAATATGCTGAAGAGAGAATTATAGAGTGCTTTCCAAGATCTCTCTAAAACCAAAGCTGAATTAAATAATGTTAGAGGAGATATGATGAAAATCAAGTTCGACTTGGCCAAATGCAACACTGAATTATATTCCTAGTGCAATGGTAGTCGTCCATTGATATAGGGTGTTTTAAAAGACCTCGATGAGAAGATGTATAATGGGGTCCACTACAATAAACATCACCTTTTGCGACATGTAAAATATGTCCATTACCACTAATATAGTGTCGCAAATATGTTTTTGCAACACTGTTGGCATCACTATGTCGTGAAAACTCGTGTATTTTCGCTACACAATTTTTCAGTTGTGTCAAATAAAGCAACATTCTTTGTGTCACTAAACTACATGTCTTATGAGTTTGCGACATATTCTGCAGTATTTAAATTTAGTGACGCATGTCTATTTGTGACATATTTTGTGTCATTTACAGTTAGAATGTTTGTGACATAATTTGCGATATCTACACTTAGTGACACGTTATGGATGTGACATATTTTGTGGTATCTACTTTTAGTGACGTGAATATTGGCAACATATTTTGTGGCATTTACATTTAGTGACACATGTATGTTTGCGACACGTTATGCATTAATTGCACCTAGTGGGACAAGCGTGCTTGCGACATTGTATGTGCCATTTAAATTTAGTGATACATGGATGATGGTGACACATTTTGTAGCAGTTACATTCAATGATGCCTAGTTGTTTGCCACGCATTATGCTCCATTAACATATAGTGATGCGCATACAACTTCAGTTCTGGGAAACATTCTACTGCAAGTTTTTATGATTAAATAACTGCAGTAATTGTGGGAACAGTTAAAAAAATTTCTTCAACATCGGTATCGGAACATAAGTAACATGGGCTTATCCACTTCGATTTTCGAGTGTAAATAACCCATTCAAATGACAAAAAAACCAACATTCAAACCATGACTTCCGGTAGATCCATCCAACCAAGAAAAAAAACCAAATAACCATTCGACTAGGCAATTAATCGGTCTTTATACCAGTTTATAAAAAATTTATAAGGAAATAAATAATCGACTGATAATGTTGTTAATTTTACCGGTTCATTTAGTGTCAGTTTCGGATGATGTTTCAGTTATTATCCATTACCATATATATCATTCATTTAAAATTAAAAATATAAATCCATATAAATATTGCTTAGTAGTTAGAGCCGCAAAACCTAGAATGAAAGGTAAGAAATTTAGGAATTGGATAATTGGGTTGCATAGGAGTTGAATAATTTTAAGAATTGATATTAAAATTGTAACCCGTTGATAATTATTTTTGTTGGGCACAATTATAACATACATCGACTTTTGTTTGCATATTAATTGCTTTTGGCATAATTATTATTTAACGATAAATGGACTAATAATATAGTGTTTAAACAATAAGTTAACTTGAGTAAGTAATTTAAAGTTTTCTTATTAGGTTTGTGATCAAGGATCAAAGTTTAATGAATTAGTTTTTGGGATTAATATTAATTAATGTGCTATAAAATCTCTTACCGATTATCCTGTTAAACCGATTACCAAATAATAAAATTGATAAAGAAATTGATTAACACTTAATCGAATAACCGTAACCAATATCAACCGATTAACAAATTAACCAGTAAACAAAATTAAAAACAGGGTCGACTATGAGGGTGTGCAAGTGGATCTTTTGAATTCTGGGGCCCCAATATTTTTGGTAAAAATATTGAAAGGAAACAAGAGGGAAGTGCATTTGTGATTTGTCCCACATCGATAGTTTTAGACACTATTAGGTAGAAATTACTTATAAATAGGGTATCACCCCACTCTTTCATTTAATGGTCAGTAAAACCAAATTGAGGCCATTTAAGACTATGTCATCCAAAAAATGGGACTTCAAAGGACCATTTTTAAATTTAAAAATTTACCTACTTATGAGTTTTTGGTTTTGGCAACAACAAACAATGTCCAAACGTTCAAATTATTCGGTTTGAATCCAATTTCAAACCGAAATCGAATTTTAAATTTGGTTATGATAATTCGGGTTATTTGTATTATTCGGATCAGTTTTAGTTTTGGATCTTTTAGGGAAAAATCGGATAAACTGAATTGAATAAACTGAAAATCAATTAACCCAAATTTTGATAATTTTATATTAATGTATTTAGGGGTCTCATTATTTTTTTTCGCACATGGCCTCCAAATTTTTCGAGATGGCCCTGATTAAAACCAGTTCGGTTTTGACCGGTTATATTTTTATTTTTATTCTGGAACAGCCCTACTAGAAAGTGGGGATAGTATCCTGCTATAAGAATTAAACTTATGTTTAGAAAGAATGTTTTTTCTGACTCTTTTAAACCCCAATGAAGGATATTCCTCTACATCATATATATAGTATGTCTTGTATTAATAAAATAGTACACTCATAAAAAAAATTTAACGTCAATGATAACATAATTTTAAAAACCCTAAAATTATGTCTTAAATAAGAATTAAGATATTTTACAACATTATTAGGCATTTCAAATCTTATCACATCTTTAAGTGGAACTCTATCAAATATTAATTCTCATTCACATTTAACTATTAAAATAATAAATTTAAAACTTTCCTAAGAAAATGAATAAAAAAATATCCTGCGAAGATTTTTTATTTATCTAAATTAATTTATTAATCATAGATCACCAAGTGAAGTCACAATATTTTGACATAATGAAATGACGCAATTATATCGCAAATCTGTAATACATTTATAATTGTACCATTTAAAGACATTTCATTAAAATGCCAAAAATAATTTATCGCAATCTAGGAACATTACAGAAAGTGCCGCATATATGTCACAAGAGAGGTTACACATTAAAGAAATGACACAATTGTGTAATAATTTTCCAACAAATTTAAATTTATGTTGCCTAATTGGGACATTTTTGTAAAGTGTCATAAATAATTTCTCGTAATCTTGGGACATTTTAGAAAGTGATGCATTTATGTCACAAAACATAAGACACGTGAAAGAAATGACATCATTGTGCCATTAGTAAAGTGTTGTTAATAATATGTTGTAAAATTAAGATACTATATAGTATATCGCATAAGTGTCACAAAAAATGTGACATGCTAGTGAAATGGCATAAAAATGTCGCAAATCGTCCACTTTCTGGTAGTGGTCGTAGCCCTAGAAGTTGTTGATTAATTTGATCCTGCTGCGAGGGGTCATTACGATACTATTCATGATATAATGCATCAATTTGGGTCTCTCTCTCAGTGTTGTGCGGATGCCAAGAGGTTGCCTAATACCAAGCGCGACTCGAATATCATTGAAGTGAATCATATAAGTTTAAAGCGAAGGTTGGCAATGTAGTAGGGCAGTATGACATCAATCTTGCCAAAAATAGTAGACTAAACGAAGCCCTCGCTGAGAATACCAATTTATGTGAATTATTGGCTGCTGAGAATTCTCAATTAGAAGAGGGAAATAAGGAGCTAAACTCTACCCTTAGGTTCATGTAGAAAATTTTCAAACGCATGGGCTCTATCATGGAGTTCTTCACCCGAAACTTATTGATGATATTAAGTTTTTTAAAATTCGGGCAGTAGGTAATTGGGTTCGTCAGCGCAACGTGTTCAACGAGGGAACCCCCCATGAAAGGAAGATATATAATGCCATAGTGGGGTGGCTAAAAGAGTTTCCTTCAATACACAGGACTGGTGGTTCTAGAGCATCCACTGTAAATACTTTGAAAACAAGGAAGACTGCTAGCACTCAAAAAATCTTCGAGAGCTCGCAAGAATGCTAGCAAGAATAAAAATTATGGGGGTCAAGGCAATGCCTGCAAATCTGATGGTTTACTAACCATTTCTGACAGGTCCCCGAGTCAAGGAGATAATCCCCCATCAACCATTGTGCTCAATGATGATAGCCACGTAGACCCTAGTCAAAGACAGCCTCACACTCGGGTCTCTTTTGATCCCTCCAAGTATCCCGAAGAAGAATTTTTTTCATGACTTGCAACTAGCAATGGGTATAAAGATCGAAGAGTGGGAGAGAAGTTGGGGGATCTACTTCACTGATTCCCCCAATAGTTATATTCCTTTTTAAAAAATCTGTTGTATACTATCAAGCTTGTAATATAGACATGTAACTTTTATGGAACTCATCTCTTTGTTTTCCTTTTTATCATGCACTCAAGTTCTTAGACTAACGAGGTCTTTGCCTTGCTTTATCATTTCGATGTAAGCGAGGGTTGAGTACTGATAAATTCTTAATATAGCGCTTGGCGTATATCATAAAAACTAAATGCCATACTTAACATGTAATATAAAAATTGATTGCAGAATTAGGCTTGAAATATAAGGATAATTGCAGCGTTTGGCATACAATGCAAAGTAGTATTTGCAGCGTTAGGCATGCAATGTAAAAACTGATCGTAGCGTTAGACATGCAATTCAAATGTAGCGCATTGCGTACAAGTTTATTCAATTAGACGCATCACATGGTGTACGATTCTAAGATAAATATTAAATGAAATGCAGTGCATGGCGTACAAACTCGTCAAATAATTCTTGTACAAAGGTCTGACCTTCAATGCAGTTCATGACATACACCGGTCATTACTTATAGCTATTCATTGGTAAGGTATTTCTGGACACTCGAAATCATAGCAGGTCCATATAGAGTTGATGATACGTGCGAGGCTTGACAACATTAATTCCACCGCCTTGGGATTCGATCACCAATCATCCCCTCGGAGTTATAGTTGTCTCTCGGGTATGCTTCAATGACTTTATAATACCCTTCCCAATTTGTAGGTAATTTTCAATCAGACTCGCGCCAAATCTTTTCATTTTTTTCTCATAAAAGATCTCCTGGGGCAAACTGTACTTTTCAAACCCTTCGGTCATGATAATGCTTAAACCTCTCCTTCGCCTTAGCTTCATGAAGGGATGCTAACTTTCACTTTTCTTCCACCAATTCAAGGTTAATATAGAGGTTATCCTCATTAGCTTCTCTTTCAGAGATTGTTATCACCTTCGACTTGGCACTCCATTTTCTGTAGGTTTCACTGTTTCTGAGCCATACACCAAATTGTACGTTTCTCCCATAGCAATGGAATCAATAGTTTGATATTCCCACAACACACTAGGTAGTTCATTTATCCAATTTCCTTAGGCTCCCTTGAGTTTGGCACGGATACCATTAACAATGGTCATGTTGATAACTTTGACCTGACCATTTTCTTGAGAATAGTATACTGCAGAGACTTTCTGCTAAATCTTCACACCAACCCTTGAATGGATCATGAGCAAAAAGTGTCCCATTGTTAGTAATGATAGTCTTGGAATACCAAAGAAACAAATTATAATCTTCCAGCATAATACAATCACCGATTTCCCCTTCATATTTGTCAACTATTCTACCTCAACCCACTTTGTGAAGTAATATGGCTATGATGAGATATATGAACCTCCTTGGAGCCTCTAGAAAAGGCCTAACAAGATCAATCCTCCATTTATAAAAATGGCAACAAACTATGTATGCTCACCATCTACTCCTGAGGAATATGAGTAATCGGTCTCCGACATTGATGGCAGGTCTGCATATAATTGTTAGTGTCCTCGAACATCATAGGCCAGTAGTATCCATCTTGAATGAGCCTTTTCAAAATCGATCGAACTCCTTGATGATATCCACATATCCCTTCATGAACCTCCCTAATTAGGTAAAGGAGTGATGCATCGAAGGAGTGGTTGAAGGTGACCTCATAGATATAGAACACCATTCTTTAACACATGCCTCAGAACTTTCAATCTTACTCTTCTGGCCATTACCCTTTCTGGTATAATATCGTCTCGGTGGTAACTAAATAGGGGACTCAACCAAGAATATTCTTCATCAAGGACCACCTCTTCCTATTCCTCAATACTACACTTACTCAATGTTTCCATAAGTAAATTTTTCTTTGACTGAACACCAAGGTCTACCGAGGCAAGCTTACTCAAAGCATTTGCTTTATGATTCTCCTCCCTTGGTACCTGTGTTAAGGTGTAAGCGCGAAAGTTTCTCAACAATGGCTTCACTACCACTAAATATTGTTGCAAACTATGTTTTGTAGCCTCGTATTCCCCTTTGACTTGTTGAACCACAACTTGCGAGTCAATGAATATCTACAAGTTCTCAGCTTTAAGATTCTTAGCTAAACGAATTCCAGTAATCAAGGCCTCATATTCAGCTTTGTCGTTGGTAACTTTAAACTCGAAATGCAATGCATAAGGGTAATCTATGCCCTCGAGGCTAGTGACAACACCCCTGCCTCACTTCCCCCGAGTGTGAAGAACCATCAACATACAACTTTCATACTTCATTATTCTGAGTTTCTTCACCTAACTCGATAGGCGCCATGGTCTCCACTATGAATTTTATGAGAGTTTGGCCCTTAACTGTTATCCTCGGCTGAAACAGAATATCACACTCCCTTAGCTCAACAGCCCATTTCATCACTTTCCTCAAAGGCTCTGGTTTCAAGGGAATCTTCTTGATTGGATGATCGGTAAGCAACATTATGGTATCCACCTGTAAATGCAGGCGCAACCTTCGTGCTGCATAGACCAGCGCCAGGATCAACCTTTCGAGGGTTGTGTACCTGATCTCGGGTCCTTGCAAAGCCTGACTGACAAAGTATATTGGATGTTGTTTCATTTCTTTTTCACAAGGTAGAAGCATAAATGTAAAGGTACAACACCTTACCCCTCTCTGGTTTCATAAGTGTTGGCAGGACTCGAAGATGTTCCTTCAGCTTCTTGAATGCCTCCTCACATTTCTCTTTCCATTCTAACTTCTTTGATTTTCTCAACACATCAAAGAATGGCAGATGCTTTTCTACCCCTTTCAAAAGGAACCAACTCAGAGCCGCCAGAGACCCAATCAGAAGTTACAGAAGGCAAAAAGGTATATTTCGGCAAAAAAATTGAAGAAGAAACACAAAGCATACGCCAGAGAAAATCAGAGAAGAAGAAAATCAATCAAAAATTTCCTACACTAATGCTCAAAATCAAAGCTAGTATAATGGAAACGATGCACAAACAAACAAAGAATAAGTATCATTCTACAGAGAAGGAAGATCAAGAAAAGCAAAAGTTACGGTTTGATGAAGGGCGACGAAGAACTGGACAATAAAGGAAACAAGAAGCTGATGAAGAATACAAATGAGTTAAGGAATTTAATTTACGAAACTAAAAAGGTAAGAGAAATCAAATCGAACAAGAAAGTAATGATAAATGTCTGTCAAAAAGCAACTTACCTTTTTAGGAATACAAGAAGACGGTGGAATATAGGTAGACACAGTACACTACATAGTGACATAATTAAATCACCAAATTGAATCATTAATAAAGGGGGAGACACAACGGCGACAAAGAGAATTTCGGAAGACTACAACGAATAAGGAGGAGGAAATCTTGGTTCAATGAGGTAGTCTCAAACGGCCAAGTCAGTTATATGTGTAGCGGATAAGGAGAAAATTTGAATTCGAAATTCAAAGTTCAAAATCAAAAATGCAAAAAACATCGCACTAGTAGCCAAGAAGCGAATAACACTTCCTGAATACAATCTTAGTTATATTAAAGATGAACAAGTTATAACAGCTTCAGGAGTTCGGGAAACAACAGTTTGCAAATATACTACGAAAATAAAAATTTCATCTCTTCGTGTTTACTAGTCTTCATGGCTAGGGGGCTTATGGTGTATACCTAGACCAAATCTGGAGGCTGCTGGCATTTAGGCCTAGCCCGATACTCGACCATGACGCTCAATGTCCACATCACTAACGAACCGAGAAATGTGGAGCTTTGTCTGAAAGACCCGGCCACAAAACAATAAAATACGGAACCACGTTTGAAGGTTTAACCACGAACCAAGATTGTAGGAACCATGATGCAACCCATGATATTAAACGCTGACAACACAGAACCACGATGGTAGACATCTCTAAATACAAGGAGGTCAGCATTGAATAAGGTAAGTGAAACTAAACTGAGGAATTCGACTTCTCTAAGGAAAAGACTGACTTGATCATCAGAGTATTTCTTCGGAATCACTTCTGGGATCTATTTTGCAGGACATAATAGTTCAAGGTGAAATCGAGGGTTTTACTTGACCGGATTACCACATCAATTATGTATTGTTTGAATTAGTTAGCATTATACTAATAATATTCAAGTTGATCATGATTAAACATACTGAATATAAAATTAATGCAACAACAATCAAGAACTCATAAAGATCAATTATAAAGCAATTAGGCATCATGATTCACAAACTAATGCTCATTATTGTTTGCCCATATAAGATTTAGTTCTCATACTATGCATAACATAAGCGATTTAGTTACTCATAAGCGATTTAAAATGGGCAACAAACGTACTACCAATCGAATGCTGAAAGAAGAAAATGTTTCTTTGGCCAAACAAGAACTCCTACCCTGAATTCCAAAGAACACTTTTATTGTCTACGATAATGTATCTAGAATATACCAGGTCAAGACGTATGTAATGTCTAATATTGGCACCATGTAATCGGCCAAGTGATTAAAGGCCTATTTAAGTACTTCAATGGTCATGGGTTCGAATCCTATTAGCTGCAGTTTGGGAATTTCCTCCTGAAGGTGGTTTCTTATGGGCACCAGGAAATTACCACCAAATAGTTGGCCCCTAACTTTGTAATTTACCTCATCATCAAGTTGTGGTGTTGGGATGACGGGGACTTGAGAGCGATTGATTTTGCTTTTTACTCCAATTTAATGTCTGCAACGGAATCCCTTCAATGCTAAGAGTTTTAGCCTTTAAAATAACAAAAGAACAAATTTCCAAATCAAATTATACATTCCATAATTATCTCTATAATCATCTCTTTCTTTTAAATGAGATTGCATCTTATCTTCCAATTATATATTTATGAGTTTTCCTCTCCATCTTTAGAGTTGATACAACCCCCAAACATTGTCTTTAGATGCTTGAAATATTTAAATCAAAATAAAATTAGCCTTTCACGTTTGACTTCATTCCCTCCATTCATCGAATCAGCTCAAAAATCACACACTTAAAATGCACATTAATCCAAATAAAATATAGTATACTCCATCAAGTAAATAACACTAATCATCAATTATTAAAAAGATTATTCGAATATAGATGAAAATGTCAGATGTTTGAGACTTAACTAACCCACCACAATTTATTTTTAAAATGTGGTGATTTAGAACATGTATATTTAAAATATAGTAACTAAAAACTAAATTTGAACATAAATTAGTCACCAGAAATTAATTATACTATGATAAAAATAATAGTAGAAGTGAACTATATTTATACTAGGGGTGACAAAAAAACTCGCAACTCGCAAGTAAAATGGGTTGTTCAACCAGTTGGATTAGGCCAAGTGGCCAAAGTAATGTGCCCCGCCAGGTGTAACTCATGTTCGAATATCCACCCCCCCGGGGGAGTTGCATTATTATGCTTTTAAGTCTCGTATACACCATATTAGGTGCAGAACCTCACTTTGAATTAGCCACATGGAGATCTCACCCCACCGTTGTGTGAGACATGTCTCACTCTCTTTGTGTGAGACACTTTGAATGAAATGAGTTTGACCAAAATAGGGTTGTTCATTTTTTACCCACTTGAGTATCTGTTAAATGAGTTGTGGGTAAAATATGTCGCATGTAAAATGTATGACTTATAAATACTGATTGAGTAATAGATTGACCTCATTTCTATAAAATGATCAGACCATCTGTGAGTTTACACACTCCCCCCTCATCCCACTGGTTAAGATTTTTAAAAATAAATTTCAAAAAAAATCTTCAATTTATATTTTTTGAATATATAAAATATATAAGTTTAAAATATGAAAAAGTACAAGAAAATTTCAATTTATATCTGAACCATATGGGTTGAAATCGATGGTTTGGGCAATTTTCAACATGCCGGGTTAAAAGGTTCAACCAGATACATTTATAACTTATCATAAATTGGTTGAAAAAGGTCATACCCACATTTTATAAATTACTACATTACACAACTCGTATTTCAACATGTTTTGCCCATTTACCGCCCTTTAGTTTGTAGTTACTGGTTTCAACCCGGCGGAAAACTAGCTTCACCATCAAAACCGGACTTCAACACCCAAAATTCCTTTTCGATAATTATCCAGCGCGACACAAATTTCCCATTCGTCGTCTTCGACTTGGTCAAAGGTTTCAATCTCCAGACTATGTTGCCCAAACCCCGACATCGCTTGTTTCGATCCCCCCAACTTTAACTCGAATGGAAACTCTACTCACTGATGTTGCAGAGGCAGAGAAAGGAGTCAAAAAAGGCCGCAGGGAAAAAGCACATTAAATGTCTCCCATCGTCAAGCTCAAAACAGTAAGAGCAAGCCTAGCAACTTCCCTATAATAGGTATTCTCAATGATTTAAGGGATTTTACTTCGTTTTTTGCTCCAACAGCTTCCCTGTCACATTCCCTAAAATAGGGATTCTGATGAGAGAGAACATTTGCTTTCCCATATTTGTAGAGAAAGAATGAAATTTAGGGAAGGAAAATTGAATGCAATCTTCATTGAATACATTAAATTTGACATTGATTTTAGCCAAAAATTTAACTCTCAAACTTTCCATATTCTCCTCTTTGCCGTTAGTTTGAAAATTAAGTTAACAAAAGTAAGAAATGAAGGATGGTTATGGGTGAATGTACTGACCACATTTTTGTAGAATTAACTCATATTGGAGTTCGTCTCCTGTGAGACCGTCTCATGGTGAGACCAAGGACTAGAGGCAAAATAGGAAAAAGGGAAACTAAATTCAGGGGCGAAAACATAATTATTCTGGGCTCGGGTAAATAGTGAAACGCGCAAAAGAATTCAGGGACCAGAGGGCAATAAAAGAAAAACAAGCTCAGCTCACCCTTCACAGCCCAAGAGAGTGGAAAAAATGAAGCCCAAAACACGCCTCAACCTAACGCGCTTAACACAAAATCGATCAAACACCAAAATCTAAACCAAATTCATTCAGAACTCTCAATCATCAATCTGCATTCAACCATTGTTCTTCATCCAAAAGTAACCGATCTGATTTTGAAAAAAAAATCATCAGTCGGCATCGATTAATCATCCAACATCAGAGGTACAACTACATCTAGGTTTAAATTCAGAAGAAATCAACACAAAACTGTGATTAAACATAATTTTTGAAATTTACATATTCAAAATTGGATCATGACTGAAGAAGGTGATTTACAGATTGAAAAAAAGTTTGCAATCGTAAAATCAACGCAAACACAGAATCCTTTAAAAAAAGTAAAACAAATATCAATGATGAACAGATCGTACCTGTTTCACAAGGTCAGATACTAAACTTTATGTCCTTGAATCTGATGTTTCTGTATTCTGATTCGAATAGCAGCACACTGAATTTGTGAACAAATCCATTGCATTTAGATCATGTTAATTGAACAACAACAAAAATTTGTGTAATAGCAAAATTCTGATCTGTATGAAAAGACCCCGTTGCTCTGTTTTTGAAAACTGTAAATTAGTTTTGAATTTCCTGTAAATTTGATTTAAAATGCCAGACCTTTCATATTATCTAGGTCACATTATAAGAATTTATTTTAAAGTTTTACACAATTTAAACAGGATCTGTTCACATTTTTGCAAACTGATATTAGATTGACAGAACTAATTTATAGCAGATAATGTTCTTCAAATATGGAATGATGTTTTAAATGTATGACATGATATTTCATACAAACTGAACATAATCAGAATAGCATTTTCCAGAAAACATGATGTGATGTTTCTCGTATAATGCTTGATGTTTCAAACATATAATATGATGTTCTAAGTCTGCAACATTATGCATTATTTTTTTTATTGGGAGCTTTTAATTATAGGTCTACAAAACTTGTTGGAAATAGATCAAACAGAATCCTTTCAAGGTGTGTAAGCAACAACATGGGAAGAGCTTGAAACATTATACCATGCACATACAACTTCACTTGGATTTTCTGTACAGAAGTCGACACAAAGACTAACAAATGAAGGGAAGGTCAAGGAAAAATACTACACATGCTCGTGCCAAGGGAAATCAGTTTCAAACACTCTTGATACCCCAACCCAACAACCACAAAACAAAGAGAAGAAAGACAAACGAATTTCCCATTACAAGAACAGGATACAAGGCTGCAATCAGGATCAAACTTGTTGATGAAAAGATCTATGAAATCAAGCACCACATCATAGAGCAGAACCATGAATTTACAAGGAAGGAGTGGTAATACTTGTAGCGTAGTGAGAGCAAGATATAGGATGAAAAGGCAAAAGCAATTGAGGCTTTGGAATTGGCAGGTTTAAAGTCGGCTACAAGTTTCAAGTATTAGGCATGCGATGCAAATGGACAAGAAAATTTAGGGCACACAATGAGGGACCACATTAATTATGTCAACAGGCTAAGGATTAAAGCAATTGAAGGAGGAGATGCATAGAATATGATCGATGAGCTCTACAAAATTTACGGAAGGGAGGAGGACTTCTTCTTTAGAGTCAAGTTGGATGAGGAGGGAAAATTAACCGTACTTTTCTGGTGGGATGCAATGATGAAAGAGGATTACATTCTATATGGGGATGTGATAATATTTGACACCACATACAGGACAAACAAATACAACCTTGTTTGTGCACCAATTGTGGGAATCAACAACCATTGGAACAATGTGATGTTGGTTGTGCTTTCATTGGCGACGAAAATATAGGGACTTTTATGTGGTTTCTAGAAACTTTTAAAAAAGTCAATGGTAGGAAAAGAACCAGTGACAATATTTACTGACCAAGACTCAGCAATGGCAGCTGTCATCCAAAAGGTAATACTGCAACCCACCCAGTTTCTGTGTTGATGTTTCCGAAATTTCATCTGATGTTTCAAATATTTGCATTGATGTTTCATACCTCACCCCATGTATTACACAAACACTATGAATTCATTTGTAAAATGCATGTATGATGTTTCTGTATTATGAAAAGAAATTTAATGAAAATCTACTTGATAATTTCTGAACACAATTGAAACATGAATACCTCTTCTTTGATGTTTCAACAACAGGTTATAACTTTTCACAAAAATTGACTGATATTTCAAACTACAACAATTTTTTGTACCAGGTGTTCAGTAACACAAAGTACAGGTTATGTTTATAGCATCTGAAACAGAATGCAATCAACCACTATGGTAAAGTGAAGAAGAATTTAGCATAGCATTCGACCATTTTTTTAAGAAATGTGCAAATGAAGAGGAATTCCAGAGATGTTGGAACCTAACAATAGATAAGTACCAGCTCCATGAAAAACAGTGGTTCAAGCACCTATACGAACTCTGACAGAAATGGTGTACCGCATTAAGCAAATACTTCTTCTCAGCTGGGACATTATCATCACATATGAGAGAAAGCACAAATAAGGCAATCAGCTTCAGTGCAAACAAAACAACAAACTTGACATAATTTTTTTTCAATATTTGAAAAAACTTTACAGAACTAGAGAAGCACGGAGACCAACAAGGACTATAGCAGTTCAATAGGAAACCCAAGGTCAGCGGAGAAAGGACATGGACTTCTGAAGCATGCAGCTGAAATATACACACATAAGCTGTACAAGGACTTCGAGGCAGAATGGAGGCTAGCCATATAAAGTAAGGCTGTAAAAACATTCAACCATGGATTCGAAGATGTTTATGAAGTACAGCCTGAAGACAATGACACAAAAATAGAGAAGGTTACTTTCAAGAAACATGATCAAAAGGTGGAAATCAAATGCTCTTGCAAGTACTTTGAAGAGGTAGGATTGTTGTGTTTCCATGCCCTTCGCATCCTCCATTTGCACAACATCACTTCCATCCCCGAAGATTACATCCTCAAGAGATGGACAAAGATGGCAAAGCAAGAAATATGGAACAAGGTGCTTGGAGGAACAGCACCACAAAACAAGGAGATCAAAGGTAAGATACCATGGCGTCAAGATATGATACGCAAGTACTACAATCTAGTGTTGAAGTGTGAAGAGGAAAAAGAAACTATAAGAATTCTTGAAGAATGACTAAATAGAGACTCGGTTACAATCAATCAAATGAAAGCAATGGATACACAAGAGCACTCAACAACTAATAGTGCAAGAAGATCAACTACAAAAACAGCTCCCAAAGTACTCAATCCATCAAAAATAAAAAAAAAATAAAAGGAAGAAGTGCAAGAGTGAAAGGTAAGCTTGAAAGGAAGAAGTCGGTCAAAATGAATTTGGATCCAAGACACCAAAATCTCAATTGATCTAAAACTAGCCGTGATGTTGCACAGTTATGGATTGAAGTTTCATTTTTACATTTTAATGTTTTAATTTAATCTCAAACCAGGTTGTTGGTTGATATTGCACAGTTATGGATTCATGTTTCATTGTTACAGGTTGATGTTTCATAATTAAGTACCGATGAGGGTGTTAATTTTGAAAAGGATATGCTACCACTTTTCTTATACATTTCACTATTATTGCATTGACTGCTTTTCGATGCTAAACGTCTGTCCATTGATGCTATTATTTGCTTACATAATGACTCTTTTTACAGCTTTGACTTGGCCCATGAGTTTATCTATATTGCGAATGACCAAGTATTTTATTTTAAAAAATCAAAGACATAAAACATAAAACTGTTAATTGCTCAAAAATATAAAACATTTCACACTAATAATGAAAAATCAAATAAAATTCTAAAATCATCACATCCAACAGAAACATAGAAAAACTACAAAAAAAATGTCAGTCAATAACTTGTCAATCTCCATAAAAAATCATCATTCATCTCATAAAAGGTCCAATAGCCATATCAAATCACTAATTGCGATAACAAATCATCATTCACATATAAACGGTCCAAAAGGCCTATGAAATCCCTAACTTGAAGAATTAAAATTTAGAAACATCATAATATTCTAAAACAATCAATGTCAAATACAGTTTTTTCACACTTTAACTCTACTTCTTCCCATCCTTGTTCCCCTTCCCAACTGCCTTTCCTTTGCCTTCTGCTGGTACTTTTGAAGATGATGCATGTCCAATACCATCAATACTAAGATCGAATGATGGTGTACGATTCATAGGACCATAAAATGGAGCAGAAATAGGAGTACGATTCTAAAAAGCATTCCTCACAATCTCATCAACAGCATCAAACAACTCAATATTATTGTTAAAAAACTAATCTGAGTCCAAAAGATGAGTAGGTTGGAGATCACCAGCAGGAAAAGAATCCTTAACACCTTGATCCAGCTCAGAAACTAAAGCCCTAGTAACAATCTAAATATTCCTCTTGAACCTAATGATAGCTTGATCAGCAGCCTCGGGAAAAAACAAAAAATAGAAAAGATAACACCTGAAGCTTTAAACTGAAAACATTTCATAGAGAATCTAAAACATCAACTACTGATACTAAAATATCAAAGTTGACAGAAAATAAAACATAAAGTAAAACAACACATGCAAATTCTAAAACATCAAACATTGATTTTAAAACATCAAACCTGTATCACCTAACCATAAGATTAAAACATCTCATACAAAATATAAAACATCATGTACTACTTTTAAAACATTAAAAATGAAAAATTATCAATACTTACAGATCCTTCATCATTCATAATCGCAGCGTCAGAAGACAAGTCTTCTGGAACCACAAAGGTCAAAACTTGCGAGCTTGGACCAGCTGCATCAAATTTTTTACGACTTCCTTTCGTAGATGTCGCAGCAGCACCAAAGACCACATACTTCCCCCATCAAAGTCAAAGGAAATTCAACCTTGGACATAGGGAATGAATCTTAACTTGCCTTAACAATCTGCTTACTCCGTTTGAGCAACAGATAAGTGTCCC
>JAULKJ010296125.1:0-11913 GCA_032355405.1 Rubia balearica | reverse complement strand
AACTACCCCACTTCTTTAAAACCAACTCCACCTCTACAAAACTTTCCTATTAAATGTTTGGTACCCTCACCTCTCTACTTTTGGATTCTCTTGTTGAAGGGGGTTTAAACCTTCACCATATAGATAACATTAGGTTCGTGCCAATGACCTTAAACATACGGAGCTAAGTCATGCCGACGACATAAATAAATGCGGCTTTTATTTTGGTTTTTATCATTATTTTTATTTTGTCTTTTTCTTTTCAAGGTATATTTTACCATGATTCTCTAGAAAGATGAAGTGCATTGCATTGGAGAAGATGAAGGAATGATAGTCATGACAAAGGGAGGAAAGCTTGGAAAGTTGGTAAGAAAATTCTTTTGAGTGCTGAGAAACCCTGTCTGTGGTGAGTCGTGAAAGATATATCGCGAAGAACAGGGGAAATTTTCATCTCCCAGTTCGAGTGAATAGCGAGTCGCGACAAGGGGTCTGCAAGTCACAACGAAATCAGAAGTTTTTGAGAAAAATGTGAACTCCAAGTTGCATGAAATCGCGAGTCGCGAAGAAACTATCGCGAGTTGCAATAGTGCCTCACGAGTCACGACATGTCTATCTTGATCGAGATAGGAATCGATAATTTTTTCTGAAAATTGCAACTCTCAGAACCAATTCTTTGCCAGTCGCGATGGTCCTGTCGCGAGTCGCAACATAGAGATGACTTTCCAACTACTTTAACCTAGCCATCACACGTCATAAGTGAGTCGTGACACTGAGCCAGAATAATGCATCATCCTCTCTTCTTCTCTACCAACTACTCCTAAGAACCATCACACCTCAACTCATTTCTCCACCATCTTGCATATATAAACATATGAACATTCTTGTATCATTATAGTACCTTTTTTTATTGTAGTGTGTCTACTACATCATTGTAACTATGATTGCTAAATTCTATAACGATTCTTGGATATTTGTCGATATATGTTAAATATTTTTGTTGAATGATTTCTTAGTGGCGATTGCATGATGAAGTGGTTGTTATTTGGGAATGCTATGGTCATTAACTTTTGATGCTAAACCTAACAGTTCAAATTCCTATGTACTTGTGAGTTTGATGTTGTTCTCTGTGATGTTAGTTCTAGATCAGATGGTGCCAAGGAGACAACATGTTGTTAGAGGGGTGAGTTCCTCTGCAACACTTCTACCTACCCCTCTAATTTTGGAACCAAATTCCGATGGATACATAGGATTGTGCCGAAACATCGGCAACTATATATATAAATGAGAGTCACATTGAGTTTTATCGTTCTTTCCTTATATGATAACATTGAGGGCAGTGTAATGTTTTTTAAGTATGGGAAGGGGTTAAAGGACTTACATGCATATATGCTTGATCTTGAAAGATTTTTGCTATTTTTTATTTAAAAAATACAGAAAAATTAAAAGGAAAAATAAATAAATAAAATAAAAAGAACACTCGCAAAGTTGAAAAACCGAGAGGGCAATTTAGGCAACATTGGGGGCCGGATAGGCCGAAAACCCGAAAGGGTGGCCTAGGTAAAATTGAGAGGCTGAATGTGAGTGAGAGCCTAAGAAATATGATGTGTGGCTAGGATGAAAACCCAAAGGGGCTCCTAGGTAAAATGAGAGAAAGAGAGAGAAAGAAATTTTTGTTTAAAAAATCTACTCATATTCCAGCATTGGAGTCATAAGGTTGTAGTTGATATATGGATAAATCGAGTAGCCTAACATCATAGGACTTCTTGGGATTGGGAAACTTAGCAGGAAAATGAAGTAGGATTTGAAATTCTTGATTCTTTATGTATTTCATTTTGGTTGATATATTGGTATGAAGTGAAGTACGTGTTTCAACATCCCATATGTTTTTTACTTCTTTTTATGCCATTTGATATTGGGATTATCAATTTGGGACTTTAATTTTTTTTGTGTATTAATGAATTCATAGTTAGTAGGTTTGGTTAGATTTAGGAATTGGGGTTGTGTGGAGAAAAAAATTCTCATTTGATCTTTGATTTCGGGACTTATGATATTGAGAGTTTTTGTTAGGCTTTGATTGGGGGAATAATAGTATTAGGATGTGGACATGTGAAATTGTTTTTGTTCTTCAATATTTCCTTACTCGAGGACGAGTAAGCTTCAAGTGTGGGGAGATTTGACGTGTCCATTTTATACGGATATTTTGGGACTTTGTACATTTTTGCACTCTAGATGTGGCATTTTGTCTTGAAATTCTCCAAGATGAGTTAAGGTGACTTTGCGCTTTTATTACTTTTCTTGGGGATTTTTCGTGACAAGGCAAATGTTGGAAGACTTTGAAGACTATCTTTGAAGATTTGAAGACCTTATTTTGAGCTTTGAAGTCCAGAGGAATTGAAGAAAATTGATGTGAAGAGGAGGACTTGAGACAAGAAGAAGAAAAAAATCAAGTTGCTGAATTTAGTCTCGGTCGCAACTCGCAAGGAATGTGTCGCGACTCACGAAAGATGGATGGCTACAAATATTTCCTTCTTTTTGTACTATAAATACCAAACCTTAACCTCTTTATTCACAGCCTTTCTTCCTTCTGCGAAATTCTGGGCTTAAAACCCTAGTTTTCTTCTTCTTCTTTTCTTAAAATGTCGATAATGACTTACAATCGACCCATAATGAGGTATATATTTAAATTTCTTCCCTTTTTATACTAGAAATATAATAAAATTTTACATTAACATATAGTTGAGTGGGTATATATATATATATATATAGAAACCACTCACATGTGAGCTATATGTTGACCAAGGCATGGGTGGTCATCCACTACACGTTTCCAATGAGTTTTGCATCAGATGATGAAACACCATCACTCTGTGCCTATTGCTAAGGTTATTTCTAGGTATTCATTGAAGGATCCGTTGGTGATGGGCCCCTTTTGCCAATCGGCGACGAAGAGTACTGGAAGGTTGGTCCCTCGTGGGGAATGTTTCTTCTCTAGCCACACAGACTTACTTATGCTGATCCTGTAACAGATCAACACTTGAAGGAAACAAGGCCTGCATCACTGATACGACCATTTTATATGATGATTTTGTGACCCTTTATACTCATTTTGGTATTCCTTTATACTTTGGATGCTCCATTTTACCTTGAAATTTTATTACTAGAGTTAAGAGCAACTTTAACACTCTTATCACTTTTAATACGAATTTTGTGAGACGAGGTGATCGTTGGAAGATTTGAAGACCATGAAGAATTCATTCTGAAGACAATGAAAACTTTGAAGACCTAAAGAAGTGAAGAGGAGACTACTATACTTAGACCCAAAAGAAGTAAATTTGTGAGGGCAGAGTACTTTGGCCGTCTCGAGTCATGATGCCCTGTCGCGAGTCACGACGGTCCTCGGCCCAGACTTAGTTTTTGGACATTTTGTACAATAAATACTCACTGCTTTTCTCTTTCCTTCTCAACTTTTCTCTCCCAATGCTGAACTGTAAAACCCTAGTTTTCCCATTTTTCCATCTTAGTTTTATCTTTAATTCATGTTTGATTTTCATTTGTTAATTAGTATGGGTTCTAGTAGTTAAACATAATGTTGGGAGCAATTGATTTAGGATTACAAGCCCATGTCTTAAGATCTATCTGTAAGCTATTTAGTGCTTTGGTATTGTGTATTTATTTTGCTTGAATTGGGTTATTGAATCCATTAATGATATTGGAAGTTTGAGTATATGAATTTCTTGTATGATTGTGCGTTACGGTTTGAAGAAATTAGCTAATTCTCCCTTCTTTTGATATGAAATCCAAGAGCATGAGTTAGAGTTTCTAATGTTGTTTATAATTTGATGAATGCTAGATAAATGTGATAATATTGAATTCTTTTTCATGTTTTTTGTGTGTAGCAAATGAGAGAGGTTTATGGACGTTGAACGTTCTTGAATAATCTTGCATAAATGCATGAATTGGTTCAATGATTAGATACAGTTTAGTGATTATAAGTGTTACCAAGCTTATTGATTCTTTGTACTTAAAGCCATTAATGGCATACCTTTAGGCGTTGAACGACTAAAGGGGTCATTAGTGAGGTTTAGCGAGAGATGTCGAATTCACTCTTGTAAACTATTATCAAAGAAGGGGGGGAAGATTTATCTTCACAACAAGTAGTAAAAGTGTAAAATAGATTATGTTCAATGGTAGATAGAAGGCTTGGAAGTAGAAGTCAATTGCCCCCAAGATCCGTAATATGTGTTTAACCTCATTTTAGTGATTGTTGCTTAATTAGTAGATTTGTATGGTTTGATAGTGTAACTTTTCTTTAAATTGATAACTTAGAAAACCAATCCAAACCCCGCCCCTTTATGTGCTTTTATATACATGCATATCTTTTATATATAGCGTAGTATTTACCATTATATGAGCAAATGCTTAGGAAAATCCCCCTTTCTCCGTGAACGACCCCAACTTACCATTATCTACTTAGTTGAAGTTAAGAGCACTTTAGGGCTTAAAAATAGTAACTTTTAGAAGTACGGCGATGACCTCCCAATCACCTAAACTGGTGAAAACAATACCATGACCCGTCAAACCAACACTTAAATCAAGCCAGACAACACCAATGGAGGTTAAACCTCCAATTGCAAGAGCACAAGTCCTTCGAGACTCACCACACTTCATGTGTGTCCTGTACAATTGGCTACAACTGTATGATCTAGGCTCAACATGCTCATTATTGGGAAATGACTATGTGTTTGGATGCAAATGGGAGATCATAGCATTTTTGAGTGATTTTGAAGATCTTTGGAGATATGAGCAAGTCAATCAAACGATCATGTCCATATACACCTTGTGAGTTCTTTCTATAATTTTTAGTTAAATTCACTATTAAATTTACTTCAATACACCATAAAATAATTTACATTTCATAGGTATATGTATTTCACCCATAATCAAAAGAAATGATGGATTAGGTACATGTGCCCGGTGTCGATTCAAGAAATTGGTTGTACTAAAACAGAGAGGATCGACTACATTTGTAAGAGCCAGGGGTAAAAGGATAAGAAGATTTTTATTGTACCATACATTGAAACGTTATACTAAGTTTTTTTTTATTATGTTTCTGGAAAAAAACACTAATGTCATTGATAAATTACATTTTCTTACACAGTGACCATTGGAAACTGATTTTGATTGTCCCTGCCGACAACCGCTTGTATTGGATGGATGCCCTGCACTTCCAACCGTCGAACGCATTTGTCAAGATTCTGGAATCGGTGTTGAAGGACAACAGCGACCTAGATAAATGTAATTTGGAGGTTGTCGAAATCAAAGTGGACTATGAACATTATTTTTTCTATTAACAATACTTAATGGATATTATAATTTAATTACGAATTTCATGTATATTTCAGTTAGTACAAGAAGCAGGAGGAAACTTGAGAGTGCAGATACTACGTCATGTTATACGCAGCTGAGTGTATTCAAAAGGTCAAAGATGACTCACTTGAAATTGACAAGGTACATGTACAATTATTTCTAGCAAGCAATGTAACTAAGCTTTCTTGTATTTTCTAATAAGTAGTTATTGACAGATTTTCTTGAAAGAATCAAAGTACTACTCCCAAGATGATATCAACATTGTTATTAATAATATGGCCCAACATCTCATACTTAATTGGTCAGCATCTCTAGGAAATCTGGATATTGGTAAAGCTACAAATTTAGAAAAATAGTGTAGCTTGGGACTATTGGAATATATTCCTCGTGTTTCCTATTCCTATTTATAGATTATTACTTGGTTAGAGTTAGCTATAGATGTTTGAAAACATGCAAGATACTATCATGTATTGTTTTGTGTTTGTTGTTGTGATTTGAGTCATTTTTTGCGCCGGATAAATGAAATGGAATTATGTATTGACTAAAAGAACAGAACATTTTCCGAGCTCGAAAATGTTTGATTATAATACACATAGTGACGATCACTAATTTCGAGATCGAAACGTAATGTACAACATAATTCATGGAGTGGAAAAATAATTATTTAAAAGAGCACCATATTAAAATATTACTAAATGTTACTATGTATATTAATATTACTAATTATTAAGATTACTATTTCAGTGAAAATATTAAAAATCATCAAGCTCATTTGTGTATTAAATACAAGAAACTAATATTTCCTCCATTTTGGTTGGAGTTTTTTAAATAGCATTTTCAAGTTGAATTTATGAATTTAAAATTCACACTGGAAAATAAACTTCTTTCACTTCAGTCAAAAAATTAATTGACAATTTGAAATGAACTGTATAATACAATTTAATGTCGAAGTTAACTTTATATGACTCAAAAAAAACTTTATATGACTCAAAGTAGTCGGTTAAAAAACATTGATCATGATGGAAACAATTAATTAACCAACTATTTTAAAGATAATTAATTTTGGTATTCAATTGTATTGAAATGTGTAAAAATATCATATAATAAGTTCAATTAACATGTGTAAAAATATTTATAATATATTTTTTGATTCTTTAGAATTTAACTTTTATAGCAAGCATGCAGTGAATTCCAAACTATCAATTGACAAACTTTAACTGAAATTATTGAAGGATTATTAATTTTCTATATTTTAAAATTCATGTCAATGGTTCTACTATTTCAGCTAAGAAATTTTGACTGGAAGGAGGGAGCATTACTTTTGTTTTTAATAAATATATACAGCTAGTTCCAAAATATTATTAAATTTTTTTGATCTTAATGGAGGGATCATAATTTTTGTGATTTTTTTATTCCATGCAGATAACTTCAAATTACCGGCTAAGAAACTGTGACCAAAACAGATGAATTTTTATTTTTATTTATTATAAAAATATGCAATTAACTCCAAAAAGTCAAATAAAATGCTTTGATTGAGAAAATGAAGGATTAACGTATCTCAATTCTCACCGGTAGTAAGGTTTGAATATATGGGTTTCAATATTTAGTTTAATGAAGTCCGAAATAATGACTTTGAGAGTTCAAAATGTAAATCAATGAAGATCTATATGCCCATTAACCCTTATAATTTTGATCATGATAACTTGGTTTATTTTGGTACGAATTATTTATACCGTGATTCAAATGTTAGAAATTTTCTAGTTCAGCCAAAATGATTATTTAATATTGAAATTATACATTTTAACTGAAATTGTATACTTTATTTAAGAAAATAAAAAAAATGTATTACTCATATGTGTGAATGGGTATAAATAAAAGAGTTAAAGTATGGGAAAAAGTCAAGAGATACCTACAAAATGTGTATTTTTCTATAAAACCTTTTTCTTAAATTTTTACTGTTCTACCTTTTCGGGACAAAACATGACAGTGATAAATCATCAACTTCAGTTCAACAAATGTGATTACAACAATTTATTACACTTTATAACCTTTGGCATTTAAGCTTGATTTGATTTATTCTAATAAATAAACTCTCTATTTTAATTCCACATTCATAATAAGAAATATTTAGCTTGATTTTGAAAATAAATAAAATAAATTACTAGAATAAACATAATTGTATTATCATAATTCATGTTAAAATATGATAGATGGAAAAGAAGGTGTTTGATAACTAATTAGCTAAAAAATTACCTTTTCAGAAAGAAAATATATTTATGGGAGTAATTTAAAATTTATTTTAATATAAATTATTATTTATTTTAATATAAATTATTCGAAAAGTGCCTTATCACCCTCAGCCCCAATGCGGATGTTTTAGCACGTAACTGCATGGAACTGGGGTTACTTATTTCAAATTTTGGTCCACAGCAGGGATACCTGGGAGTGGGGTTGGATTTTTCATTGAAGAAATCTTTACTGTTTGGGAATCTAATTTCAAGAGTAGAGTCAAAATTGTCAAGGAAGGATACCATAGGTCTTTCCACGATGGGGAGAATTGTTTTGGTCAGGAATGTTCTTTCAACAGTGTTGCAATGTCAGATGAGTGTATTTAGGTTCCTGGTTTCAGTTACTCGGCGTTTGGATCGCATGATGGCTACATTTCTGTGGACAGGAAGTTTTGAAGGGAAGGGTATACACTGGAAGGCGTGGAAGCTCATATGTAAATCAACATTACCGGGTGGTTTAGGTATTCGTTCCGCAAGGGAGATGAATCAAGCTTTGTTGGCCAAAACGGCATGGAATATCTTGAAAGATAGAGATTCTCTGATTTCAAGGTTTTTCCGATCCAAGTATTGTAAGTCAATCGTTCTTGAATGTCACAGTGGCCATTAATGAAACTTGGGGTTGGAGGGGAATTCTGTGGGGCAGGCAGGTACTGAAAGGAAATATAAGGTAAAGGGTAGGCTCAGATGCACAGCTTATGCTTTGGGATGAGTGGATACCAGGTGTGCCTGCTTTTGAAATACAATCATCCTTGCCAGTCGCACACACTTCGCTGAGGGTGGCGGACTTGATGACGGATTTGGCTACTTGGTTTTCTTCCATGGTAAAAGGCTTGTTCCCGGATCACATATCCATAAGTATTTTGGCTATACCCTTGCCGCTATTAGGGACAATAATTCAGGATGTACCAATGTGGACATGCTCGGGATCAGGGCACTATACTGTTAAGAGTGGCTATAAAGTTGCTTGTGGATTGAGTTAGGCTGGTATCCCTTCAACATCTGTGATACATTCACTTGGGGATTCTAAACTCTGGCTGTATTTCTGGAGAATTCAAGTACCTGCTAAGATGCTATTACTTATCTGGAAAGCTATTGTGCAAGCTCTACCAATGGTGGCCGCTTTGCAGAAACGACATTGTGGCCATAACCAAATATGTAATCGATGTGGAGATGCAATCGAGACTACAGAACGTGTGTTTTTGGAGTGCAAATATTCAAAGATAGTGTGGCGGTGTACACCGCTGGGTTTTGATTTTGATCAGGGAACCCGTATGCGATTTGATGACTGGTTTTTCAACTGGATGAGTGCTGCCCCGCACGAAGAATGTGTTAGTCAATCGGTATTTATATTGTGGCACATATGGTTAGCTAGAAACAAGGCTTACTGGGACGGGGTTACTATACAACCGATGTAGGTGGCACAGCTAGCTTCAAAGGAACAGGTTTGGTATGCTAAACATCTAGGGATTCATAAACTGGGAACAAAATTTATGGACCAACACTTGGAAATTGAGGGCTCACCCGTTCATCGAGTGCAGGCTTGCATTCAGGTGGATGGTGCGTTTGTAAGTGCAGTTGAACCAACAGCGGTGGGATGGCATATTTCTGAGGTATCGGAGGGGGGGTGTTCACCTACAGGGCAACCAATTGATTAGAGCAGGAAGTCCTTTTCAAGCTGAGGCGACAGCGGCTTTGATCGGATTACAAGTGGCAGCTCATAAAGGGTATCATCATTTTACTCTTCAATCACACTGTTTGGAATTGGTAAGAACGCTGACGAATCTACAGCTCCCGAAGTTGCAAGACGAATTTCTGGTGATGAAAGTTCAAAAGTTGATATCTACTTTTATCTATGTAAATATTGTGAAAGTTGCTAGACAAGGTAACATAATAGCTCATAACCTTGCCTGCAGTGTTAGGTGTGATGCAGCTACTGCTGCTAAGTTTGTTGTAATGCCTTGAATTTGTTATATATCTGAAGATCTGATTATGTTTTAAAAAAAAGATTGACCATGGTGTTAATCGTGCGGTGTTTGGGGCCATGTTTCTTCTATCTATAAATTTTATCTATCTATGGTGTGGTGATTTTTGGCCTGCTCTTGATAGCACAACTCCTTATTTGGGTAACAACCATGTGCTTATGTTGATAATGGTTCCTACCTTAAAATTACACATGTTGGTCATTCTCGAATCATAGATTTCTTATCCCTATCGGATGTTATGGTTGTTTAAACAAATTTAAAAAAAAATTAAAATTGTCATTATTAAGAACAAGTGTACTATAGATGTTAATGGCCAAGGCCATTGTGATGAGGGCTTATATATTCTTGATTATGGTGGTGACGATTTGGTCGCTATTGTTGCATTGAAAAAGCCTAAATCTTCTTTTAACTTACGCATATATTAGTGGATAACATAGTCATTAAAGGCAACTCCTTTATACCACAAAATACCTATTTCGAGATTATGTGGTTCCTTCATGCCACAGAAGGTAGATTTGGATTCGAATTCAATTGTGAATTCTAAATTTGTATCAAAGGTTTAAAAAATAAAAAATGATTACTGGGTCAACAGAGAACCTCAATCCAATCACAATGAAAATACAACTTTAACATAGAATCTCAAACCTCAGATTGCAAAATCTAACCTCAAATATAAACCTTATTAAAAATTTGAACTACTAAGTTTAAATCATCATCCAAATCTCAATTCTCAATTCTCAAACCTCAAATAACAAATAAAATATGGATTTGGGGGTACTGGCATCCATGGAGGAAATTCTGAACCGATCCGCTGGTGAATATGGTAAGGCTTACCCTGAAGGATGTTATAGTGACAACGTATTATGGTAAAGCATCTACTAAGAAAGAGGCGTGTAGTGGTGAATGGGCTAGAAAGAAGGAGGAAAAGTGAGTAAAATGAGAAACACATGAGAGAATGGCTCCCTTGCAAATGAGGCAAAGGAATGGCGCTAATGCAATATTTTGAAAATGACAAAAAGTAGGTGATGGAGAGAAAAGGAAATGGCATGGGTCAAATGATAAAGTTTCGAACAAAAAACTTAGTTTTAATTTTTTTGGGTCAAATGATAAAGTTTCGAACAAAAAACTCAGTTTTAATTTTTTTGGGCCAAATGAATAAATACAACCCAGCAAAGACGGTTTCTCAAATACCACCTTTAATAATACCTGAACTGTCTTTAATCAATGTTTATTAAAAGTGGTTCCTCAATAACCGTCGTAAATCATATTCGAACTTCCTTTAAAATGGAAGGGACACTAGTGTAGTATAGGGGGGATTAAAGGTGGTTATATTGAACCAGAGAAGACACTTTTAAGGTCACTTTTTTGGTCCTGCCTTTGATCCTTGTTGATCAAAGGTGGTTCCGAGAAACACCTTTAAAGAGATGATAGAAGGCGGTTATTTTCCTCTTTTGAACTGGAAAAGGAACCAACTTTTTACGCTTCCAAACTTGGAACCTAGCTTACACCCTTGGATAGTGAATACGCTTCTTGTATAGGAACAATAGTAAGATTCTGGTACCTGGACTGCTGTCGAAAACGGATAAATGAGTTCCTCCATTTGGTATGGAACTTACCGTTCTTCTTCCAATGCCCTTGTGTTCCTTTAGCCATTTCTTAAAATAGGGAATCTCATCGGGTGTGGGATATTCTGTAGTAGCCCTTGCTTCCTTTTCCATCATTCCTTCATGATTATTCTTGTAGCTTACCTCGAACATTTCCTTCATGATTATTCTTGTAGTTAGTACAAATTCTTCATGACTTATTTATGGCGCATCTTGTTTCCTTCAGAAAGCTCACTTTTTCTAGCCCTTAGACCTTGTAAAATGATTAGACTAAAGGGTTCACAATAAAAATCAACAATGTGAATTGACTTGGAAAGACATTTCCCCTATATCTAAGCGACGTTGCAATGTAGTCGGTATCGATGTCGTACTGGTTGACTGGTCAATCTGTGAAGTCGCAGACATTATCGGACAAAATCGGTGCTTGAACTTACTTTATCTAAGATGTCATACACTAATAAAAAAAACACAGATATACAACCCGATTACTATATTGCGAAGTCGCATGTTCACCTAGTGTTACTCATTATTATAGAAAGAATGAACCTTTACGATTCTAAATCACTAATAAGCATACATAAAATACACATTCGATGATACAAATGAAATTACACTCACCCATAAGCATACTCATTGTATCCATTCACCTATGTGTAATACTTCTACCCGAAAGCTCGAGCAATCTCCACATGA
>JAULKJ010296114.1:0-11913 GCA_032355405.1 Rubia balearica | reverse complement strand
TCTAAAATCATGATAAAATAAAATCATCTATAATAACTTCTACTACTCTGTAAAAATCATGATAAAATAAAATCATGATAAAATACAATAAAATCATGATAAAATAAAATCATCTGTAATAACTTCTACTACTCCGTAAAAATCATGACAAAATAAAATCATGATAAAATAAAATCATCTGTAAAAATCAATTAATGCCTCTTCAAGTACTGCTCTAATCCCGTGCACCATACTTTATTATAATAGATTTTCATAGTATATAATACTGAATACTACTAAATTCAACAATTAACCAAACTATGTTACACTACAAATTAAGAACTTGACTACATAAAGAAATAACCAGAAGTATTTAATTCTCATGATAAAATAAAATCAATTCTAATAACTGCTAATGACCAAAAAAAATCAAAGTTCGGAATACAGTTCTCAAACACAAGGCAATGTATTTTTTTCCACCAAATTTACATCATTCTAAACATATATGAACCAAAATGTCACAAAAATAAAATTTACCACACCTGCAGCAGAACCTCTTTCTTTACAACACCTGCAGCAAAAACAAAATGAGAGGCTTACATCTAGGATAAACAAATGCTGAAGCTTGCACCTAATACATGAAAATGGGAGACCAAACAAAAAATACCAACCTCAGAACAGAGCCACAAATATGCACAGAACAAATGTTTCGAGACCTGATTTATGGACGAAAATGCTATGCTGCTGGAGATGTTGGAGTGCAGATTTATGGACGAAAATGCTATGCTGCTGGAGAGTGTTGGAGTGCAGATTTATGGACGAAAAGTGCAGATTTATAGGAGGGAAATGAAGAAGAAACCGCATTTCCCAAATGCGGTTTAGGGTCAAAACTTTACTACCATGCAGGAGCTGACAGTATGTGACAGTATGTGTTTCAGTATGTGTTTCAGAATGGGTTTTGACCATGCAGGGAAGAAGCCGCATTCGTCAAATGCGGCTTCAATACAAATCACACAAAACCGCATTTAGCAAATGCGTTTTACCCCATCCGATTTCATCTCTTCTCAGGAAATGGCAGGGTTTTGTTGACCATGCACAAAAAGAAGCCGCATTCATCAAATGCGGCTTCACAATAAAATCCCACTTTTCGCTTTTTTGACCATGCACAAGAGAAGCCGCATTTGTCAAATGCGGCTTCATTTTACCGAAAACAAAAATAAATTACTACAAGAGAAGCCGCATTCAAGAAATGCGGTTTCACATTTTCAGGGGCAAAAAAAAAGGAATACATTGAAGACGCATTCACAAAATGCGTCTTCAAATTTACGTCCCGAAAAATAAAGGAAAATTGATTCTTTATTGTGAACAAAAATAAAAAAATAAGAGGACGCAACCCCATTTACACCCATTTTGTTCACTGTAGCACCATTCCAAGCAAAAATTCGATGGAAAAGCCCAATACGTATATAAAATGAATGAAGCCCAACGTTTTTACTCTCTTCCTAATTACTTTCGTGGGTTTAATATTTCTAAATAATCTCCGACATTTATCCTAATTTAACGAATTTTATTTCTTTTCTAATTTCTCAATTTATTATTGGCAAAGTCTTGTGAAGACCGTCTTTCCATAAACTTATAGAAATTCGTGATTTAATTTGAATAATAAAAGGTAAAATGTCTGAGTTGTAATATTAAAATTTTATTATGCAACATGTAGTAGTTATAAAGTTTATAACCCGATTCATGCAACCTGAAAATTTTATCTTCATTTCTTTTAATTTACACCTTAAACGTTGGTCTTTCAATTAGTTATGGAAAGACAGTCTTTCAATTAGTTATGGAAAGACAGTCTTTCAAGAGACAGACTCTTTATTATTTCTACACTATTTTTTTATTCTATTAATAAAAAAATATGTATCACTGTTGAAGTTTTACCGTAAATTATACTGTACTCCGGAGATATCCACCGCATTGCATCCCCGGTGGTATGATTTGATGATAACTACCTGATGATTACTACCAACAAGTTACATCCCACGAAAACATGCACCATGATTTCTTTTTAAATTTTGAAATATAGAATATACTAGATTATAAAGAGGGATAAAGTACTTATTGTACCCTTGGGATATAGTTATTGAACCTTTACCATTTAATTTTTGAAATTAAACTAGTTTCAATCAAATTTATATATATATATATATAATTGGTTATAATACTACCATTTGGGATCTTTTTGAACTTTGCATCGAGATTGAGTTGTAGAGCCGTCCAAATTCAGTCGCAACAAGTTAAGATTCTCCACATAGAAATAATGTGTTGTTGCTTCCACTTATGTATATACAATTTGTGCAACATACTAACAGAAGATTCTGACACAATTACATAATATTTAGATTCCGGCATGGTATCCTAAGTTGAAGGTTGAAAATAGGAGAGTCACATCACAATGACTCATTGGCTGAAACCCATAGTTTGAAAGACCTTCAATTGAAGGCCACAAACAGGAAGCCATTGAGCCAAAGTCACGATTGTAGAAGTTTATTGGAAGATCAAATCTAATAAATATGTCTTGTTTTAAAAGGTCTTAACAACTAACCCTAGTTTTTTTAATGTAAAGTTGAGGTATCACACGAGTATAAATACATACCCCACCTGCCCTCTATGGGGTGTGTTTGGCACAGTCGTACTTATAAGTAAAACTGGCTTATTTTGCCTTATTGTGAAAGCAGAGAATACCAACTTTTTCCTTTTACCAAAATAATAGCTTTCGCTTCTTAAATAAACACTTTTTTAGTAGTTTAGCAACCACTAAAAAGGTGATTATCTTATAAACAAAACCCTGATAAATTCTGTCAAACACACCATATAAGCTTCCTACTTCACTATTCATCAATAAAGTATAATCTTGCTACATTCATCACATCGCAAGTTTTTAGAATATTCATTTTTAATAATTTTTTACTATGTGTAATTTAATATATTGAACTTTTAAAATCACCCATTAATAGTTTAAAAAGAAGTGGTAAGACACTTATAGAGGGGAAATGGGAGTAGGTATATTAACATAATATTCAGTCACTCGTGATTAATTTTACACATACCCTATTCTAACTTAACCACAAAAGACTCCCTTTTTGTTGAGGGTTTTCTCACTAGGTCAACGCCTAAAGTCTTATCAGTAACTCGAATTACATCTTTTCAAAATCAATGTAATAATAATCTGCATTACTTGTCAATCAACAAATTTTGGTGTATCTAGTTTTGAATGGATTGAATTTTTAGTGACACCTATAGATAAGAAATAAAGACACTTCAAAACCAAATTGTATTCAAGTAATAATTCTGGTTTCTCCTTCGGTCGAAACATACTTTCTTGTTTATGTTAGTTGAAAAAGTTTGCTCGGGCGACGACAAATAAACTGAACCTTCGACGAAAGCCTAATTAGTCAACTGCATCTTTCTACATGCGTTACACATAAGAGAATTTAGATACTATAGTTAGAACGAACATGATGGTCATCTTGGGATACATGAATAGCAAGACTGATGATAAGTTATATGAAAGGCTCGTGGCGGACGCCACAACTAATGTACAACATTTTCAGGATATTGTGGAAAGCTACGCTAAGGTGGGAGAGGCCACCAAGCCGCAAGGTACATTGATAAAATCAATCGACAAGAAAAGAAAAGAAAAGGCTCATATCCACCATTGAAGCCTTGCCTCAGGAGGTATACCTCGCTGACGGAATATAAGATGATTATCCTGGTTGTCAACAAACATGTTCTCCCCCCACAGGCACCTATGCAAAACAATCAAGGGAGAATGTGTACCGGATTGGAATGTGTACGCTCTAAATTAATCCCACAAGTGACAGAATCACCGCCTATTTCTTTGTCATTCAGGCAACATTGGTTATCGACACCCGATCACTTTTATTGAGCGGTGAATTCAAGGTTGAGATCAGGATCAGGCAGATATGGAGCACAAGTAGTGGGTGGTAAATGGGCAGTCAGTTCGAATACGGGTTGGGTAATATAGATTGTTAAAAAATATGGGTATGACTCATTTTATGATGGGTAAAAAATGGGTCGGATCACAAATGGGTTGGGTCGATACCCACGGGTAAAAAATATATTCAACACATGGGTAAAAAATGAGTAAATCTGTGGGTTTCAACCCAGATATGAATCCATATGGGTTTATATACCAACCGGTACGGGTAAAACTTGCGAATTTCATCCCATATAGTGTTCTATATGTGTTTATATAACAACCCATAGGGGTAAATCCGCGGGTTTCATCCCACACATTGACTCATATGGGTTTATACAAACACATGTGGGTAAATCCGCGGGGTTCAACTCATATGGCATACCCTCGGTGAATACGTAAACCCAACCACCCATCCCATACTTTTCAAAGATCCATTTAGCCCATTACTCATTTAACTCATTATTCGTTTTACCCATATCCACCCGAATGTAAAAATAGATAACTTGCTAGACCCGCAAGTCACGGGTCTATTTTGCCACCCCTACGCGCAAGTCAAGGTCTTATGGCCTTACCATCATGACCAGTAAACTATGATGGCTGCTATGTTAGTTATGGATCGTTAATTCCTTGGAGCTTAGAACGCCCTCTGAATACTGATGTACAGAATCTGCAGATGATGCTACAAATTTGCATAGTTCTGAATTCCCAATACGTTAAAGAAGAGGAAGTAATCCTTTATTTTGGTTACAGCAAGCTCTCGAGCAATGGTTAGTAATGATTCACTAGATATAGGAAGATACAACCTTGTAAGAGAATATAAATCAAGATTAACTCAAAACGTAATCATTTTAAATAAGGAAACTGTCTCTTTGTTTGGCTACATATAATAAAACTTAAGGAAACTGCTCATCCCACATCGATTTTTGTGCCTTAGGTATGAAGGAATCAGAGGTATAAAGATGCATCTTCAACAACTGGGAAGCTCATACCTTTCTCGGCCTTTTGGCTAAGATCAAGTGTAGTATCTGTTCTTATCAGTTTAATATCTGATATGTGGGCTAATGGCTCACACGATATTAACTCTATTTTTTAAGGGGGAGAGGCCATCACGGTAGCTTGCTATCTGGTCTCTCGAGCGTCGCATTGGTGTTGCACTACTGCCTTGGCCCGGCACACCCCTCCAATCTCCAGTTCAAGAGGTTTATTGAGATACATGCTGTCAGAAGCTATGATCGCTAAAGATCACAGCAATAACGTTTGCGCATGTTTTGTACTAGATAACTTTGAAAGAGAGTTTGATGTTGGGAACGAACCTAGCAGTTTTAGTACATTCATATAAAAATTTGGAATGTGGCAAAGTGATTTCAAATTGGCAACAAAACTCGTGTACATACTAGACAAGAGCAACGTTTAGTCGCTTACCAGTTTTAACAATTTTACGCTTATCCACGGCCACGCACACTAGTGGTAGAGCAATTACGGCAGAAATTACTCAACCCGACTAATAAGAAGTCTACTGAAGCCACACAGGCTGGCCAGGTGTTGAAGATGATTACAGAGGCTTGCTCTTGGCAGCTCTGAGCTTTGGAGAACAACTCCGCGGTTGGGAGAAGACGCCAACTTCAGATTTTGCCACTGGCGGCTGCGTCGAGAAGAAGAGAACAGCCAATTGCTCTGGCTACGTTTATACTTCTTGTTCAATTGGAGCTGCCTAGGTGTATAGTATGCACCCCTTGTGGAAGTTCATTGACATCGATGTGACTTTACAACTATATTTTGGTTTTTTGTTCTTGCTTTTTCCAAAACAAATTATCAAAGCATGTTGATTAGTTCAGAGTTTATAGTATATGAATGCTTTGTACGTTTGTCATTGACAGATTAAATTTGGGAATTTAGGGTTCAATTAGTAAGAGAGTTGTATCGTCAGAACGTTCATAAAAGTGATCAAACATGAATACATGGAGGGAGAACCTAGAGACTAATATGTGAAAATACTTGAGAATCATTAGCTACTTATTATCTATTGATAACATCCCGTCTCACTCACGATGCTACAACAATAAGTATTTGAGAGTTTGTCAGATAAGAAACAAAAGCATGTCGTGGGGTGACACTTCGTGAACAAATAAAAAATCTGAAGAGAGAAGAGACCAACATGCACTGTAATAGTATCAAGCTGCAAATGGTGGCGGGTGAAATGACAATCAATACAAGTATGTTTTGTTCACTCATGAACAACCAAATTACATGCAATATGAATAGCACTTTGATTATCACAATGTAATGACGTAAGACTTCAAAGTGTGATTCTCATATAGGAAAGTAACCAACGCAAGCAAACAATCTCACAAGTAGTCGAAGTCATGACACGATGCTTAGTTTCTATAAATGAGCGAGAAATAATATTTTGTTTCTTACTCTTCCAAGAAATGAGGGAGTCGCTAAAGATACAAAATCCAGTGGTAGACATGCTGTCCTTGGGATCACCAGCCTAACAAACATCAGAATATTCACTCAATTGTACGATGATGAAAAAAATAGTACCTAAGAATCTGGGTGCCCCAATGACGCCCGAGATGCGAATAATTGATGAATTGAAGTAGGGGCAGTGACAAACCGACTAACCACATGAGCAACACGTGCAATATCTGAATGAGTAACCGTGAGGTAAACTAAACTGGCAACAATTGTACGATATAATATGGGATCGAACAAAGGTGGCCCATCAGTGGGAGAGTATTAGACATTTTTTTTTTCAAGAAGAGTGTCAATGGTCCTGTTTTCAATAAGACGTACGCTGAAAAAAAGAGGATATGCTTTATACTTTGATTGAGATAAAAGATAGCTCTTAGAAGAAGAAGCCACCTCAATATCCCAAAAGTAACGGAGTAAACCCAAGTCTTTCAAGTCGAAATACAAGCCAAATCACTCTTCAACAATTCAACGTCATCACTATCATCACCAATAATAATCATATCATCAACATACAAAGAGAGGATAATACGACCCTTACTTGTATGTTTGATGAATAAGACTGAATCATAAGAACTGGGAAGAAAACTAGAGAGTTGATAACAGTGGAGAACTTCTCGAACAAGGTTTTAGGAGCTAGTTTGAGACCACAAAGAGATTTGCAAAGTTTTCTTACATGGCCAGACCGATGCGATACCTCGGGAGGAGGTGTCATGTAAACCTCTTCATGGTGATCTCCATAAAAGATTGTTGTCTTAACATCCATCTACGATATTTTCCACTGGCTAACAGAAGGAACTGCAATTATAATACGTATAGTGGTCATCTTTGTAACAGGTGCAGAAGTTTCTTCATAATCCATGTTATACTCCTGAGAATAACCTTTTGTAATAAGACGAGTCAGGCATCGCTCGACGAATCCATCGGATTTTAATTTTAAAAAATTATAGATCCAGTGAACCAATAGTATGCTTCCCAAAAGACATAGGTACCAAATCTCAAGTGTGAGTCTAATGTAGAGCAATAAGTTCCTCAGCCAAAGTAGTTTTACATAGAAGATCACAGACAACCTCACTATAGGGCACATGCTAAAAAGGGAATGAATAGACATAAGAAAGAGTGCAAAAGACTACAAATCCTATTTAATGGAGGTCATGGAAAATCCTGAAGGCAACGACGAATCCACACCGCGAAGCCTCTGGCAAAGTCGTTGCGATTGATGTTTCCGACTTCGAAGCTAGGTTTTCAACGTCGTGACAGAGGGCACTGCGATTTTTTATGGTGGAGCTAGGGTTTGGCATCACTGCAGAGCTTGGGAACCGGTGGTGGTTAAATAGCAGCGGCGTCACATCTTCTTCTTCCCTTTTTTTGCCGGCTAGAAGAAGAAGAAGATAACGACGACGCCAGAAGAAGCAGAAGACGCTGATGGAAAAAGAAGAAGACGATGACAACGTCGACAGAAAAATAGGAGACAATGATGCGCGTGAGATGCACGTGCCCGAGCTATGACGATGACACGCGTGCTTCACACTCGACCTGAGGCGGTGGACGACGGTAGCGAACTGAGGTTCTACTTCATGAGGTGAGGTTTAATATTGTATTTTATTTTTTCAAAGACTTGCTGAGTTTTAATATTTACTTGACTGAGCTTATCACAAGCAAAGATTGTTTGGTCTAGTGGTTAGTACTCTTGTTGTTGAGGTTAGAGGCCTGGGTTCGAATATCACTATGACCTTTGTTTTGAAGAATTTATGTTCTTGATGTACATTATTTGACTGAGTGTATGTTCAATAATGAGTCTTTGGTGTAGTGGTTATTGTTTTAGGCTTTGAGGTTAGAGACCTGGGTTCAATTCTCACCAGGTTCTTTTTTTTTGAAGTTTATTCTTGAGGTATTATAGTTTTTTGTTGATGTTTGTAGTTTTTTTTTCTCTTTTATGTTGATATTTTTCATTATTCGAGTAAGGTTTAATTAATATATGTTGATGTTTTAGAGTTTTTTTGGTGATATGGAATGATATATTTGTGGTTTTAAAAATATTTTTTTTTCAAGTTGATGTTTTCCATTTTCAGGCTGAGGTATTAGTAATAGGAGTTGATGTTTGCAGCATTTTTTTTCTTATGTTGATTTTTTTCCATTTTCCGGATGAGGTAGTTGATGTTTGTAGCTTTTGGGTGACATAGATTGATATTTGGAGTTTTTAATTAAAAAAGTTGTTGATGTTTTATGATTTTCAGAGTGAATAATATATACTCTTGAGGTACCGTAGTTTTTTTGTTGATGTTTTTACTCTCTTTTTTCTCTCATGTTGATGTTTTTCGTTTTGTGGGTGAGTTTTAGTTGATATAAGTGGATATTTTATAGTTTTGGGATATTACCAATATAACCTTACTTCTATGAGTAAATACCAATATAACCCTCCCTCAGATAATTTTTACTCAAAAACAACCCTAACTAGTTGACAAAAGTGCTAATATAACCCTAAGACATTATTTCTGGTATTGATCGAAATTGACCACATATAAAATGACTAAAATGCTCTTTAGCCTAAAATCTAAAAGTGTCGCCACCTTGCCACCACCCCTACCAGCGAGCCCTACCACTGTCTCGTCACCACCCACACCAGCGAGCCCCACCACCGCCACCTTCCACCCCTTGCTTGCCGTTCAATCTACTCGAAACAACAAGAAGATTCTGACACCACAACAACCGTATCTCCTCGCCGATGATGGTAGAGATGATAGTCCCCTCGGCGACGCCACCCACGCTCGCGCCGCCGACACCCCCATTAAACCCTAGCCCATTCCTGCCTGATCCTGCCGATGCTACTCCACTGATACCCCCATTTAACCCTAGCCCACTCTCTCGACGCCACCCCGTCAATGTCCCATTAAACCCTAGCGCACCCCTCTTGACGCCACCTGATGCCACTTCACCGACACCCTCACTAAACCCTAACCCAACTTACCGTTTCTCCCAATTCGCAGTTCTCTCCATTTCGCCACTGTTCTCTCACATTCAACCGGCGAATCCACAGAGAGCAGGAGAATCCAACCGACGAATCAAAGGTTTAGTGATTAGTCGTTCTCTGTCCTAGAGGCGAGAAGCTAAGAAAAGGGAAACGCTGGGAACTTCGGCGAGACGGCGAGACGAAGGGTTTCCAGCGGCTTCAAAGAGGATAAAGAAACGCTGGAGAAGAAAGAAAAGAAAAGGGAAACGCTGGATAAGAAATAAAAAAAAGGAAATAAGGGTTTTGGAGGGCACAGTTGTAATTCCTTCTTTTTTCATTTAAAAATAAATAATTCAGAGGGGTAAAATAGCCATTTTAATGAATTCCGTTCAAAATCTATCTGAATGGGTACAATTGCACTTACACTAACTATCTAGGGTTATATTTGCACTTTCAATTAATTATCAAAAGGTTATATTGACACTTATGTGAAATAGGTAGGGTTATAAAAGCACTTTTCTCTATAGTTTTTTGGGTTATATAGGTTGATTTTTTAGTTTTTTTCTCTCATTTTGAAGTTTTTAAATTTCTAAGAGACTTTTAGGTGATACGAGTTGATGCTTGTAGTTTTTGGGTGATATCGGTTGATTTTTTGTAGTGTTTTTTCCTTATGTTGACGTTTTTCATTTTCCGAGTGAAGTGTAGGTGATGGGAATTGATGTTTTTATTTTTTTCGTTGATATTAGTCAATGTTTGTAGTTTTTTTTATTAGAAAATTGATGATTGAAGATTTTCTTTAAAATAATGTTTTTATAATTTTTAGTTAATGTTTTGTTAGTTGCAATTGACGTTTGTTTTCATTTTTCATTTGATTTTTAATAGATTTTTGTTGTTTTATTTTATTTTTATATATTTTTGTTGTAATATTTTAGCTAATATTTTATGATTTTTTTGATGTTATGCTAGTGTAGCTGATGTTTATAATTTTTAGTTCAATAATCATATTGATTTTTTTCCATTTTTTAAACATTTTAAAATACGCTTTTGATTTTTTAATTTTTTTTGCAGGCAGATGGTAGGAAAATGGTGGAAAAAATTGGACCAAAAAGCTCTTAAAAAATATTTGCGATAGGTTTTTGTAAAATTATTAGAGATAAGTCCCTGGAGCTAGATTATAATTCAAATTGCATAAAGTCCCCTGACTATAGTTTAGACTATGGGTGTTCATGGGTCGGGTCGGGGCGGAGCGGGTCGGCTGTCCCTACCCAAATTGATCGAAAATTTTGGAAAAAATAGGTCGGGTTGGGTCGGGTCAAACTGGGTCATAGGCCGACCCAAATCGACCAAAATCATATAAAAAATAGTAATTTTTAAATAATTTTTAAAAATAAAATATATTATTTTAAATGTAATAATATATAATTAATAAATTAAATTATGATTTATTTTATATAATTTAAAATAAGAGTATTATATTATATTTAATTATATATTATTATATATTATTCACTTAATAAAGAAAAATATAATTTTTATTATTTTACTTAGTTAGAATACTTTTAATATTTCATTTAAAAAATATAAATTTACATATTTCTTATATGAATATAAATTTCTTATATTAATAAATATAGTATTTATAATTAATAGTAGTTTTGAAAAATTATTTTTAGTTTTATAAAAAAGAAAATTCAAGAATGTTAAACTTGCTTATGAATTAAATTAATGGTAGGTATTTTGTATTAAACTAATTTTTTTTATGAATTTTTCCAAGAAAATGGGGTAAAATTGCAAATGGGTCAAAACGGGTCGATTTGGGTCAAAATTCGACCCGACCCGTGTTGACCGAAATGGGACATTGTCCCGACCCGACCGATATGGGTCAGGTCAAAATGGGTCGGGTCGGGTCGGCCAATTTGAACACCCCTAGTTTAGTCTGTCTCACAGGAGACCACCTCTACAATGATCAACAGAAGAAAAGGCAATAAAAATTGAGAGTAAGATAGTATTTTGATTGGATTAATTATGATAAATCATGCTCTTATAACTTTTAAAGTTAAATAATATTTACTTAAATTTTTTAAATTTTATTTATTTATTTTTTGAATTATAAGAATTTAAAAAATCTCATATTAGATCGACTAATGGTTTGACCAAAATTTTGTTTTAATAAATTTTAGAATTAAATTATGATTATTTATATATTTTAAAGTTTCTTAAAGTTATGTGAATCTCGTTTTAATAAATAAAAATAAACATCAAATTACTCCATTAGTTGTATCAATTATAAAATAATCAGATACAGTGACTAGTCAGTATAAAATAAAAATATATTATAAAATTTTAGTTGCAATATATATAGAAACAATCATGTAACTATTTCATTGGTTATATTAATCATAAAATAGTTCAGTCTAACACTTATCGATGTAAAAATGATAAACATTAAGTAAAAAAATTGTTCATAGCTATAAAGGACTATTCTAATTCTATGCTGATACTTATTCATCCAAAT
>JAULKJ010296104.1:0-11914 GCA_032355405.1 Rubia balearica | reverse complement strand
ACGAAACTTTCTTACTCATCACTTGCTTTACTTTCATGGTAAAACCATTTCATGCTTACCCAATTCCTCTCCTTAGGTGATATGAGAAACTGTAATAAATCAGTCGGCCTCAAAGGATTACACTCACCACATTGGAAGAAGAGGGAATCGATCAATCCGGGAGAAACTTAGCGTGCAACTAAGGGAAAAGGAGAGAAAGAAGTTGGCCAATCAGGGTTTAATGAAGAGGGGATTGAGTAACAAATCAATCAAAATATTTGAAGCCGGACAGATTTCTTGTTTACTTGGAGTCAAACAATAGCAAGGGAGGAGACTACACATCAAAAGGCGTTCAAGCGATTGCTAAGGACATTGTAAGTTCAATATATTCCTTGCACGTAAACTAATTTCATTATATTGTTTCAGCATGTTACCTATTTAAATTACAATTTCCATATCAATACAGTTAAGGATAAACGAAGAGAAGGAAATAAGGGACCTTGATATTGCAGCCGGGTGAGGATATTCTGATCAAGACTACAAATAAGAAGGATCACCCCGATAAGTACAGAGGGACTCAATCTGCCTACCCGCATCAGTGGCTGTTTCTCATCTGACCCACAGCAGGTGCGAAAGCAGTTTATCAAACAAGCAAACCAACTAAAGAGAGCATCCACTTAGCAACCGGTTGTCAAGGCCATGTTGGCTTACCTAAACCAGCTGGTCAAGGGTATCATAGCTGCAAGGGCTGTTAATATCCCGGCTGGGATTGAAGATCCAAAAAGGTTCATCGAGAAAACCATGGTTGACATTCCTGCCGGTGCTATAAAATTGGGTGGAGAGGGTGATTAATAGGTATGGTTACAATATTTAATTTATTTTAAATAAAATTCAAATTTTATGATCTGGATTAGAAGTTAGCATTTTCCTCCCCTATCTAACTACTAGGATGGAGAACATGTTACATTGTACATTAAAGACATTGATGGTAAGAAGGTCATGGTTGCACATGGGCTGCGACAAATCCCTCATAATCAGCATAGTCCTCAAGGTGGAGTGGTTTGCGTGAGAGTTTGCGAGCCAATCTACCATGCTAGGGTGGGGATTCCCTCAACCAACCATTAGTTCGATAACGTTGGAGAGAAAGTGGATAGCGTGGTCGATTGGCCAGTCTCTTTTATAGGGAAGGGAGACAAGCAACCACGTGATAACGATAAGGATGAGGCCAACATGGAAATGCACGATGATGATGACAACATTATGATTCTCATCGATGATGATGTATATTGTCATTAAACCTTTAATATATTTTCACACAAAATACAAATATAAGTATTGCGTTCAACAAATGATATTATTGATTTTTTGTAATAGGGGAAACTGGTACATCTTTGAGAAAGTTGTCCCACTCAAGCACCAATTAACAGCCACCTGGGAGACTAAAAAACTATCCCAAAGCCACCCAAACAGGTACTTTTTAATAAAACAACCGTATAGATTCCTTATATATGACTAACAATTTCAAGTCATATTTACATCCATTTTGAATAACCTTGCCCCCGGAGATTCATAATAGGCAAAAATTGACAGACTACTCACTTATAGAGAGGTACATCATGGATTGCAATGTGGCAGTGCTGGAAATGATAAAGAATAATGACTGTATATTCTTCCCGGTTCTCCGACCATCGACCTTTGCTGTCAAGCACACCAACAGTGTGAGCATAGATCAACTGGTCGAGTTCAGCAAAAAGCTCGAAAACTTTCACTCGATGACCTGGATCGATAATACACTAATGGATGTGTGGATGGGTGAGTTTCGAACCATACATGCTTACTTATATTTTTAATTGTTTAAGATTCAATTCTTTAAATGTCCTTTCTGTGATAGGCACCTCTGGAAGAAAGTGTATGAAACAAATGCAGGTTGCATCCAATTCTTTCCTTCAAACATGAGAGGCTTGCCAAACATAAAAACGGAGGTCAAAAAGCATTTTGGCAATATTTGGAATACAATGAAGATAACAGAAGTTGAGTTGTACATTGTACCCTACCTTAGAATGTAATCCACAATTCCCAGTTTAACAATTACATTTCTAACCTATTCCATTTCATTAATTAACCGGTGTAATTTTCCCGCAACGATCATTGGTATCTCATCATAATCCGTCCTAGCACGGAGGAGGTTTTTACGCTGGACACATTGTCGGGGAGGGGAGGGTATTAAACCAATCAACTTGATTGAAAAAAGGGTGCTTGCCGGGTATTACTATCAATCAAATTAAAATACATTAATATAATATACTAGAACAATTTAATGATTTAATTTATTTTATTCATAGGCTTGCTTGCAAGTACCAAAAGGAGAAGAGAAAGACGGAACCGGAACCCGACTACACATGGAAAATCAAGAACTTCAACGTAAGTCATTCAATCCTAAAATTTCATTCCAACCACATCATTTATTAACTTAGTAAATGGGTACGAATAATAATATTAATTTGCAGTACCGATTTCAGTGTGGTTCATGGCAATGCGGGTACTCTGTCAAACTCTTCTTGGAAGAACCCATGCTTCAAACAAAGTCAACCATTATTATGGAGGTAAACATCACATTTCTCAATTAAATATTCATAATTTTGATTACAAACAACATTATTCACTAATAATGTAAGTGTTTAAATCATAAATCTTTCCACAGGGCCAAGGAACATACAATGCTTATGAAATTCTAGGTGTTCCCGGGAGACGGTGCGGGGCTTGGATAGATATGTACCAGAAGCATCGTTTGGCTCGGGCCATCGACTGAAAGCACTTTTTGATCAGTTGAACGGCACAGGCCATGTGAGTTCTCGTGGACTTTCCGCTAGGAGTAATTTTTTTAGTAAAAGATGGCACGACCATGTCAATTATTTCACCCCATCGGCAGGTCTTCGTATATTTGAGTTGAAATAACATGGGCCATTTTGAAAGGAACGACCCGTGTCTATACTATGCTGCACGAGGACTTGGGCCGACATGGGCAGCGTTGCAATAGGAGGCTCGTGCCAAGTAGCTGTGGCACCACTCGTGATGGCTGGCACAGCCTGTGCTGGAGGCCTCTGGCACGGACCTGGCGCCTAGCACAGACCTAACGCCTGGCGCGGGCTGGCTGGTGCCGCCGGATGGTATGTTCTTGCCCGTTGGTTCCGCCTTACCACATCTTTGAGGATTTTGAACTTCGACTCTCTCATTTTTGCGGCTCAATCCCATCTACTACCACGTTTTGACTTGTGGCCTTCTAACTACTACCATCCTTGCGAATGTCCATCTAATTTCTACTACCATCCTTGCGAATGGCCTTCTACAAGATGATGTTAAAATACTTATGAGCAACCTACTAGTAAGCTCACTAAGGAAAATCTAGGTGCTCGTGAATAAAAAGTGTCCATTAGGTTCAATTAAGTCAACAAAACTCGTGATTTAGATAAGAAAACCAATAATGGTCATCTAAACACTTTGTCTTGTAAACCTAACTAAAACTAACAATCAACCAAGAAAAATATACTAACCAATGTGTCAAATGCATTTGTTAACGTATGCATAAAGGTGAAAATCAATCCCCCACACTTAAATCTTTACTCGTCCTCGAGTAAACAAAAATGAGAAAAGATCCAAGAGGAAAGTAGAATGCATAGAAAAGTTAACCAATACATTAAACATTATTCCTAAGCTACTCTAGTTCCTTTGAAGATGTAAGAATCTCACAACTCTCACTCTCCCCAAAGAAGCTAAAGTAACCTATCCACCTAAAATCAATCCAAGAAAAAGGTTAAGTAAAATGATAAGTGCTAAACTAGCTTACTCCGCCGAAGAAGCCGCCAAAGACAATCCAAGAGATGTTTCCAAAGAAACCGCCATGGATATTCCAAGAGATGTTCAAATTAGTTTCCGATTTCTCTCAATTTCTCTCATTTTGCCTAGGAGCCCTTTCAGGTTTTCATCCTAGCATAAACACATGTTGAGCTCACCTCTCACCTTTTTTCCACATGGCCTCTCATTTTTGCCTAGGTTTCTCAACCTAGCCAGGCCTTGCCCCTCATTTTTACCTATGTCTTTTGACCTGTCTGAGATTTCTCCCATTTTTGTCTAAGACTCCCTCTCAGGTTTCCAACTTAGCCAGGTATATATTTTTTCATTTTTTCAAAATTTTCAATTTTTTTGTGTAGCACAAAATGGTCTAAAGATGGGCTTCATACTACATGAAGATAATGAAAAACAAAAAAATTACACCATCAAATTTCCCCCCAAAACATCCCCGAAAATAAACTACAAAGAGGTGCTCTCACACCCAAAAACAAGCAAACAACCAAGAGTTCGAAAATCATCAAAGACAAATAATGAAAGAAAAAAAAGGAAAACAGTCATCATCAAAGACATCCAAATCATGAGCTAAAGACTATTAATGAAAGCAAAGAAGATACCACCATAAAGGTGTTCCAAACCCTCCCCCACACTTAGTTCATGCATTATCCCTAATGCATGTGACTAAGGTGAAAATAAAGGTTGAAAAAATCGAAGAGTACTCAATATCGTCTGCGACATCTAGCTTCATGCCTCTGCCGTGCAGATCCTAGTAATAGTACCCATCTCCGATGCCGGCTGTCCTCAGCCTATCAGTGATCTCTCTCATGCCATCGTGTAGTGTCTCCATTCCCGTCCTCAAGTGGTGAATATGATTATCAACCCTGTCAAATCTGTCTGCAGTCTCTCACTCATGGTAGTCGAGCTGAGGGCCAAGCTGATGTACATCCTGCCCAACCCCAAAGATGGCATCAACCTATGACTGCATCCACTCCAGCTCCTGTCTCTGTGGATAAGTCCACATATGGTAAGAGGAGGTTGACTGGTAACCTGGTGAGTTGTGGTCATGGAAGGAGATAAACCGTGGGTGTTGCTATGGATTAGCCTCATGCTGAGAAAGAATAGAAATAATGTGGTGGTGTGGCTCAGGATTAGGAGGGGGCCCATGACTGTTACGTTTTCTTGACTCCGGAAACTCGTCATAATGGGAGAAGACACTGCGTCTGCGAGAATTTCCAGCACCATGATAGGAATCCTCCTGCATGTAAATGGGCCCATGGAATAGCGATGGTGCTCCAAATATCTACTCAAGTAGGGGTTGTGGCACTAAAGGTTGCTCAAACACTGGTGATGGCACAAACTGTGGGAACTCAAGTGGTGGCTGAAGAAGCTGGTGGTCAGTGGGAAAAGACTGTGCGGGATGCTCCAGAATCTGTTTCTCATGCATCGGAACCTGGCTATTCTCCTCCTGCTGCTCGTCATCTTCCTCCTCATAAATGAATCCCAATACCACTGGTGAATCCTCATTAGGCTGTATGATGAGATCCCGCAGTAAGAATGTCTTGGCCAGCGCGGTCCTACCATCTTGGAGAAGTCTCATGAAGTTCTGGCCTTTATATAGCTAGTAGACAAGTCTAGCCTGTATTTGAATAATCTTCACCTCTACCATGGTTGGGAGAGTAAAAGTATAAGGCATGTGTGTGTTCTCCAGCATCTCATCGCTCATTGGAAGGAAAAAAATGAGCAACCAGGAGTGATATTATGCCCCCGTTTGCTATCTTTCTTGGAGAAGGTGATACAATGGCTAATTAACTCACTACCAGATTAAGGCAAGCTCGCCCAATGCAGAACAACCAAAGTATCTTGCAGTCTCTCTTAGTAGCGGTCATGGCCTCCCCATGGCAACCGACCACCACCCTCAAAAGCCTAGCCACATATCTCAGTGATGAATGCACTATATCACTATTCTCGCTCTAATTCACCTGTGGTCGTTGGGTGATGGTAGGTCAGAATGTGTACATACCAAAACCCGTATCAGTCTCACTGTACCCCTTCGCATGCTTGTAATACTTCCACCCAAAAACTTGAGCAAGCTCCGGATGAGTCATGGAACGGGCCACATCCTCCAGATGAAATCTCACAATCTTCCCTCTAAACCTGTTGGTATCCCCTGCGACAGTAGACAAAAACTACAAAGTGTATCTAGTGTAGGTGGGGGCTGACACTTACTTAAACTCCTTCAGCCCTATCCTCCTTAGGAGCATCTTGACTAGTTTGTAGAGTTTGAGGTCCTTGAGGGTCCTCTCATCTTTCAACTTTGTCTCTTGTATAGGGCACCCAACAAGATGGTCCCACCATTCCTGATACTCCTCGTGGAGTGTAGTCAACCCCATAAAAGGTATACTGGGCTCTCCTCTCTGTCTACGAGGCATGATGGAGAATATAACACAAAAAATGACACCAACAACAAGAATGGTATAGAAATTCTCTACCATATACCCCAAACTCAAAAGAACTCTCCCAAAATATTCCAATAATCACACCAAAAGCCCCTAATCTTAGAGATATTAGACATGCAAATACCCAAAGATTCTAAAAATTCAAAATTCTCCAAAATAACAAGTCGGTCAAATACCTTAGGTGGAGATTGGGGTTAAAATTTTATGAAATTGTTCTTGAGAAGCGTGTAGTACTCTTCCTAGACCAATTTACATCAATTATCAACACCCGGAATGGACCAAAAATTGAGTTCTTAGGAGAAAACTCAAGTAAAGGCCAAACCATATTTCTGAAATTTTGGTCTAAATATTGATGTTTTTGGAAGAATGAATCACTGGGTTTTCTTGGGCTCGGGAAAACGAAGGTTTTAGGACCAATTTGAGGTAAATCGGATAAGAATTGAAAGAATCATGGCCAAAATTCAGTTGGGAAGGAGAAGAGGGTGAGAAAACCGGGTACAAATTCTTTGGGTTTAGGAGGTGGTCAAGGAGGTTTTACGTCCTCGCTACTTCCATTAATCGCATCATGTTAGTTTTCATAGAGAAGCATTCCACAATAGATATGTCACTAACATCATGCAAAGCATAAGTCTCATCGACTTGATTATAACAATTGAAGCGCCAAGTATGATCCCCTTCATCACTCTCATTATCATGAAGAATCTCATTTAGATAGTCATTCTCATTATCATCAAGAATCTCATCTAGGGAATCATCATCATCAATCATGCAAGAGTTTTCAGATTGAGCAAGTTCATCACACAAAGTTATGCCTTCGCACATAAGAGAGGGAATAAGTGAATCATGCTTAGACTTATAAATTTTAAATCCCACCTTGTCAATGTCATCCTCTAGGATTAGTGTTCCCAAATGAACATTTATCTTAGTCCTTGACGTTTTAAGAAAAGGCCTCTCCAATAAAAGTGAGGGTGAACCACCATCATGCTCTACGTCAAAGACATAGAAGTCCGCCGGAAGCACTATATTGCGTACTCTAACCATTACATCCTTAACTAAATCTTGAGGGCTAGCTTGGGAGTGAATGGCTAAATGTACAATTACCCTAGTTTCCTTAAGCTCATCCATGTCTAGGTTTTCATAAATGCTAGAAGGGATCACATTAATAAATGCTCCTAAGTCAATCATAGCATTTTTCACCAATTTTCCACCTAAGGAGATAGAAATTGAGAACATCCTGGGATCATCATAATTCTTAGGCAAGTTCCTATAATTTAGAGTAGCCACTCTTCCTATTTTCAATTTTCCTTCTTAATTGATTTATTTCTCTTCTTAGTGCATGCAACTTTCAAGAATTTAGCATAAGAAGTAACATTTCAATCAAATAAAAAATTAGAACGCTAACCTTAATCTTCTTGAAGATTTTACGAATGTGCGCACCATCGGCTGTCACCTTTGTCCTTCGTCTAAGTGCACTAGGGAAAGGTGGTGAAGGATTCATCCTCACCTCGGGTATGGGAAGCCTTTTTATGGGATCCTCTTCTACAACCATCTCACACTCCTCCAAGTTAGTCTTGTTGCTTTTCCACCATCAAGTCGCCATCTTGCAAGATTTCCTTCTCGGGCTCATGCACCTCCTTCCCGCCTCTTAGCTTCAATACACTCACATTTCTTTGATTGATCTCCGGTTGGGGTTGCTGGAATCTTTGGCCTCAATTTGGCTCACCGAGGTGGCGAGTTGACCAACTTGGATTTCAATATTCTTGATGCTCGAGAAAGCCATAGTCCCAAGATCTTCAATTTCACGCCTTGTGCGCTCCGCGAACACATCTTGCTACTTAGCCAATTGGGAAATATCTATTAAGATTTATTCTTGATCCGACTTGTAGAGAGGGATGTTGTTGTTGGAAGGCCCTTTGCCCCTTGGATAGGGTTTATTTTGAGGTTGTCTGTCTCAGTTGTACCCTTGACCTTGAATTTTTTTGTGCCAACGAAAGTTGGGGTGATCGCGATATCTATGGTTGAAGGTATTCGCGTAGGGGTCTTGCCTTTCACCTTCTTGGTTCCCCCGGAACCCTTTTTGTTGTTGCCCCCTACCGAATTGTTTCCTATTTCCACCATTGAAGTCCAATGCCTTCATCTCTTCCAAGGCTTCCACCATTTGTTGAAAGGTATCAGTGTGATGATCGAGACTACATATGATACAAACCTTGACTTGGTGAACTCTCCCCTTCATGAATTCATTCATCATAGAAGCAAGTGCTTAGACTTGCTCTTCTAGCTTGGGAGATTGAGCCAGTTCATCCACTGTTTTCACTCAAGATCTAGTACCAAACTGCCTTGTTCCATTGGCCATTCTTCGAAAAACGTCATCCCACCTTCAGACACTTGTTGGAAATCAAACCATTTCATGCGGCATTAACCATTCTCATGTTATCATCACATAGCCCTTCGAAGAAATAATACACCAAGTTCCCTCCTAGAACAGATAATATGGACAGCTGGCCAATAGCTTCTTGAATCTCTCCCAATACTCTTAAAGGGATTTATTTGTGAATTGGGATATATTGGAGAGTTTTTTCTTGAGACCTGCTGACTTGGAAGTTGGAAAGTACTTCTCGAGGAACCTCCATTTCATATCCATCCAAGAAGTGATGCAACCACGCGGAATATAGTATAACCAATCCTTGGCCGCATCCCGCCGAGAGAAAGGAAAGGATCTCAAGTTATAGTCTTCCTTCAAAACTCTCAGCGGCTTTATATTGGTACAAACTAGATGAAACTCCGACAAGTGCTTGTTCGGATCTTCACCGGTCATCCCGTGGAATGTTGGCAAACATTGGATCATACCGCTCTTGAACTCACAAATCACATTGGGGGAAAGGGTGAGAAGACAATACATAGAGGCTGATTCTCCAAGTTAGGAGCCATAAACTCCCGAAGTGTGCGATTGTCCTCCGTCATTTCTTCTATTTCTTCAACTACTAAAGTCGGTTCTTGTGGAACCCCCGCTATAGCTCTCCTCCTCCTTCTTCTCCGACTACCTGTGTACTCTGTTAGATAGTTTAAAGTTCCTAAGTTCGTGGCACGGGTATGTACCATAAACTAGGAACTATATAGTACCTAACTAGCAGAAACACTAGCACACGGATTAGCAGAAACACAGCCGCGATCGGGTCGTCGATCAAACCACGTGCCAGGAATAACTATTATTGCTAAAATGGGATTTGGGGGGGGGGTTACTAACAACTATGAACATGGGAAATCACAAGAGAATAAACTATAAACTAGCACTAAAGGAGTATTTGCGTAACATGATCGGTGTTGTTTCGATCCTCGATTCTATCGCATACAAGATGTACAAGCCTATTCTAGTGTTTATGACATGTGGTGTGAAAGTACTTTTTGATCAGTTGAATGGCGCGAGCCGTGTGAGTTCTCGCGGGCCGTCGGGTGTGAGTCATTTTCTGAGTAAAAGATGGCGCGTCTGTTTCAATCGTCAAACCCCGTCAACTATTCTTCGAATATTTGAGTTGAAACGACATGGGCCATTTTGAAGGGAACAACCTGTTTCTGTACTTAGCCGCACGATGACTTGGGACGACAGGGGCCATTTTGATGGGAACGACCTGTGTCTATACTTAGCTGAACGACAACTTGGGGCGACACGAGCGGCGTTGCACCAGGCGATTTGTGCTAATGGGCTGTGGCACGGCCTATGTTGGAGGCCTCTAGAACGAACCTGACACCTTACGCGAGCCAGCTGGTGCCGCCGATTGGCTGGTGCTTACCGGTTGGTTCCGCCATGCCGGTTGGTTCTGCATTGTCACATATTTGAGGGGGTTGAACTTTGACTCCCTTTTTTGGGCTCAATCCCATCTACTACCACGTTTTGACTTGTGAGCTTCTGTCTACTACCATCCTTGCGAATGGTCTTCTAATATCTATTACCATCCTTTCGTATGACCTTCTATAAGATGATGTCGAAATGCTCACGAGCAACCTACTAGCAAGCTCATAAAGGAAAATCTAGCTGCTCGTGAATACAAAGTGTCCATTAGGTTCAATTAAGTCTACAAAACTCGATATTTAGATAAGAAAACCAATATCAGTCATCTAAGCCATTTGTCGTATAAATCTAACTAAAACTAGCAATCAACCAAACAAAACATACTAACAAACGTGCCAAATGTATTAGTTAACACATGCATGAAGGTGCAGATCAAGAAATCAAATTGATCATTGCAAAATTAATATTAAACTTACCCCGGTATGCTTGAACAACTACTGGTGTAAGAATTATACGCACCGGTTTCTTGGTATACCGGTGTAAGACCAAAAAACACCAATATAACAAATACCTGTGTATATACATAAAGGCACCGGTTACAAAATTTGAACCACCGGCGTAATTAATATACATCGGCAAACATAGCCGGTGTGAAAATTTGAGGTTTCAATATACAAATTAAATAATTGTCTAACCGGTATACATTGAACTACCGGTGCAATTATAATCGTGCCCCCCAATATCATACATACCTACACCGGTAGTTACATAAGACATCGGTTAAAAAAACCTGGCGCATCCACATTACACCGGTATTTTACGAGTAGCACCGGTATACGGTACCGGTGCGTATAACATTTAGCACCTGTATCATGTACCATTGCCTATGTAACCAGCACGTACACTGCTACACTTACGCATTGATATTTTGGGGGTCCAAAATACCAGTGCAATTGCGGTTAAATATAGGTGCTAATGGCCTTGGCTTGCAGTAGTATTAGGGGCTCGTGCCTCTATATGCTCTTTCTTTTACAATTTTCTGCACTATATACCCGTCCTTACTGGAAAATCCATTTACAGCTTGTCTTTGTTCAATTCCGTTATGGCATTTCTGAGGTACGAGCTTACTGTATCTCCACTAATCAATCAATCAGACAATTAAATAGTTATCTAGTACAATTTAAGGAAATAGTTTTAGAAATTAATTAGAAAATGTATTTTTTATTTAAACATGACTTTGGGATATTATACTTACTGTATCCTTAATAAACATTTCCGAGCAATTAATTTTGAAACAGTGAAAAAGAGCCGTTCATGTTGGATGAGAACAGATGCGATCTTATTTTAGTGTGAGGATCTTCAAGTTTTCTGTAGTCTCTAGATAATAATTTATACAAATGGTAACTGACCCGCACCGTGCGTTTGAACTTTGAAGTGCTTTGAAAATAAATTGTCAAGTTGAAATGGTGGCAGTTTTCTATGTGAATTGATGAGCATAGTCAGTGGCGTAATTGACCCTCATAAATATACCAGATTCCAACATATTTCCCTACTTCTAAAAGCACATTATTTCCCCCAAAGCTTCACTAGGTTAATTTTTTTTTTATATCTAATCTTAAATTAATGGGAAAAGTGTTTTTATAATTTTACCCAGTTGACATAAGTGTCAATATAACCTTTTGATAACTGAAAGTACAGATTAACCCTACCTAGTCGATGTAAGTGCAAATACAAACTTTTCCGACACCTGAAGGCCTGATTCGATGGAGAAGTCAATTTTACCCATTTACGAATGTGCTGATATAACCCTATAAGTTTTAAGAATGTGCTGATATAACCCTATCAG
>JAULKJ010296096.1:0-11914 GCA_032355405.1 Rubia balearica | reverse complement strand
TCCATTGGTATCAAGTGAAGCAAAAAATATATCAAATGTTCAAATACAAGCTTCACTTCATACCAACATATATATACCCAAAAACGAAGTATACCAAGAATCAATAATTTCATACCTTGATTCGTTCTCTCCCACTAAATTACCCAATCCCAAGAAGTGTCATGATGGTAGGCTACCCGATCATCCATATATCAACCGCAACCTTATAAATCCAACGCCGGCATAATAACAAAATTTCCTTATTCTTTCTTCTATCTTTATCTAATTTTACCTTGGAGCCCTTTCCGGTTTTCATCCTAGCCACACATCATGTTTCTTTTGGCTCACATGTCACCCACATTTATCCTCTCATTTTTAACTAAGCCGCCCTTTCGGGTTTTCAGCCTATCCGGGCCTCCAATGTTACTTAAATTTCCCTCTCGGATTTTCAATTTAGCGGGTTTTATTTTTTTCAAAATTTTCAATCAAAATAACTAAATAGGTTTCTGCATTTCAAAATTGCTAAAGCATTTGAATGCAACAAAATAGAGTATCCCAAAAGAAAACAGCATAAAGAAAATCTAAAGTGTCTAGGGAACAGAAATCATCCAAAACAGAAATCATCTGAAGAGAAAAACAAACATACCAACAGAAAAACAAACAACCCAAAAGAAAACCAAGAAAATAGCTACTCCCTCCCCCACACTTGAGTCCTACATTGCCCTCAATGTATCCAAGGCAGGGCAAATTACAATGCACAAGAGAGTGCATATCAAATTAGGGAAGACACGGATACTAAAATGCTCACATTCACTGATGTGAGGAATAGCCACCATCTCCGTAACGCTGATGATACTGGGCTATCCATGCCTCGTTCCTCTGATGCCTTTCCCTAGGCCTCGCTGCTTCAGGTTCCGGTCCTGTAGTGTCGCCAGCACGTGCCTGCATCTCTCACACTCTAGATGCAAGCTGGTTAATCTCGTCATCCATATCAAGCACATTCCGCAACATGTACATGTGTGTTCGTAGATCATGTCATGCATATTGTAGAAGAAATCTGTAGGTGGTTGCTGAGGGTGGCTGCGACTGCTCTGATCCTTTTGCATCGAGTCTGGCTGAAGGTGCTATGAAGAAGGATGTGGCTACTGGTGCTGCATCGGATTATCTTGCGGTGGATCCATAGAAAAAGGTATGGCACCCTCATTAGAATGGATGGGGAGGTTTTTAAGCTCTCGCAGAAATTCTTGTGTACACTCTTGTTCTGGTTCGATCACCAAATCAGCCACTGGTGTGTCCAACTCCAGCTTCGTACGCTGGGGCTATGGAAGCTTCATGAAGGGAACACCTTTAGCCCCGTATAACCAATGAAAGGCTCTCGGATTGGTTGTGGTCTTAATAAGGTGGAAGTTGACCATTATCGTCAACGTGATGCGATAAGACTCTCCTCGACCAAGTCGCTGAAGACCCGGAGGTGTGGCGATCCCGAGGTGCTCTGCAGTAGGGTAATCGTACCCTCAATTGATATCTCTCCCTTCTCTTTCTTCACCACCTCTAAAATCCTGGAAACTCACAAGTTAGCCCATCGTCCATATCCTGTTCCCTCACTGGTTAACTCCCACATAAAGTGTATCTCCTCATTGGGCAAATGTTTCGCCCCCGCGAGACAAAAGAGGGTAGTGGAGAGCATACGGTGTACAAATCACAGAGCAGGATGTATGATGACATTGTTCTTATCTCAGACCCTCCTTACCCTCCAGGTGATGTTATTCCAGAACAAGAAATTCTTCTCCATGGTGGGGGTGTGATGTTCCGGATCGAACCTGGCCCTGATAGCTGGCCCATTCCACCCAAAAACATCCTCTATAACTGAGAGGCTCATCTCGTAAGACCGATCAATCAGATGAAAGTGAATGAACCTCTGGCCGGGCACCCCTATCTCTCTCTGTGTATGTCTTGACCCTGGCCAAGACCTCCAGGGTGTACCTCCAGTAGGTGGGTGCTCGTCAGGATAAGAACCCTCTCATACCTCCTTTATCGAGGAGGCATAAGAATGGTTTCTTCATCTGAAGGGTCTGCAATGCTGCCTCGTCAGCGAAGTAGGTCTCCTGTATCTTCCAGGAAGTCAAAACTCCCCACCTCTCAACATAGGCGCCGGTGATCCGATGCAATCCCATGAATCTGTCCGGGAGAGGTGATCTGACACAGATCTATGAATCTAATAGCCACGGTTTCATGGATTTTCTAACCCAATATATCATCACGCCGAGCTTTTGGCTATTCATGCAAGTATGAAATTGGCATTAAATCGGGATAGCAATGTATTCATCGAAATAGATTTAAAGCATGCGGTTGAAACACTTAAAAAACCTCCATGGAGATTGATCCAGTTACTGAGAAGCATAAGGTACACTTAAAAGCTAGGGAACTTTTTTTTTTTTTTTCATGTCTTTAGAGAGGAAAAACAACTTGCTGATACTTAGTCAAACTGGCCAAAAAAACAAGGTAGCCAAGAGATTTTCAGAGAATTAAAACCTCATCAGAATTCCAAGTTTGGATCAGAAGGGATCTTCCTTTTCCACCCTTAGAAAATTAGCAATACAGAGATAGATGGTGGATGAGAAGAAAGACTCCCGCGGGCTTATGATCTACTGGTATTGGATTGGTCATGGATAAAGAACTGTCTGGCCATTACAAATCTCACACAAGGGTGGGGGATTTGGAAACAGAAACACAGTCTTTAACAATTCATAATCAATATCTTACTATCAAAAATTTTTAACTAGGTAAGATGGTCAAAATTTATTGACCTTTTGTAACTTCTTATTTGGTTCTTGGTTTTGGGGACTATTAAATAAACCCACCTCATGGTTCATGAGTCTTCATTTTTTTTAAAAAAAAAAGGGCACCAGACAAGCTGACTGCAAGAAGGTTAGAAAGAGTGTTCTCATTGCGGACGAGGGTAGCGAGGATGCAGAGATTGAGGACCAGCCAGTGTATGATGAAACTGGTATGATGAAAAACTTGTCGAGGGTGACGTAGGTATCTCCCTATTCGTGTGCAAGTTGTGTTTAACACCTAAAGCACCCGAAGAGGATTGGCTGTGAAATAACATCTTCCAATCGTTGTGCACCATCCTCGGTAACGTGTGTCGGTCTATCATCAATGTCGGGAGTTGCAAGAACATCATCTCAGAGAAGGCGGTGAAGAAATTAAACGTTGAGATAGAGAAACATCCAAAGCCATATAGTTTGCATGGTTTAAGCGTGGTGGTGAGGTAAAAATATCTAAACGCGCTTTAATTTCATTTTCTGTTGGTGCAAAGTATACCGTGATGATGTTCGGTGCGATGTGGTGAACATGGATGCGTGTCATCTCCTCCTTCGTAAACCGTGGTAGTTTGATCGAAAAGTGACCCATGGCGGTAAGGAAAATTCTTACAGCTTCAAGTTTGAAGGGATCAAGTTCATTTTGGTTCTGAGCAAACCCACCAAGACTGCTATTTTTAGCAGGTCCCCACCTAGCAATTCAAATACGAGTCTTTTGACCATAGCTCAATTCAGCGAAGAGATGAGAAGGTCCGAGGTGGTTTTTATGCTCCTCAGGAAAGAAGTAGCCAAGCCAAGTCCCGTCGCTAACATGATCACTCCATTACTGGCCGAGTTCGAGGACGTATTCCCCGATGATTTTACCTTACAGACCATCTCCCCATTGTGATATTTAACATTGCATTAATTTGGAACTAGGGGAATCCTTACCCCACCAACCACACTACTGAATAAGCCCGAGAGAACACAAGAAGCTCCAAAGGCAAGTTGAGGAGCTTCTTGCAAAGGGGAAAATCTGAGAAAGCATGAGCCCATTGGCGGTACCGACCTTGTTAACGCCAAAGAAGGAAGGTTCTTGGCTTTTTTTATCGATAGCCTAGTAATCAACAAGATCACAATGAGGTAACATTTTCCCATTCCTTGATTTGATGAATTACTTATGAAGGAATATGATAAGTACATCAAGTAGCATGAGAAGGAAATCAATGAGCATCACAGAAACTGATTAACACAGCATCACAGAAACTGATCAAAATCAGTTTCTTCTTCAGTTTAGCATTTTGGCGGGAAAGGAGGTTGAAAGGCGGTGGAAGCTTCTTGATGTTTCTATCAACTGAATTGTAATGTAATTAGTTAGCTGATCAGGTGGTTAGTTTGTTAGTTAGTTGATAGCTTAATCCATGTATATATAGTGATAGACCTTGATGTATTGAAGCTAAGATTATTGATCATAATTCAGAAAATTTTCCCTCAGTTTTGTTTTCCATCTCTGAAAAACTGTTGGTTGAAGCTCGGTCTTGAGCTTGATTTCCATTGTTCTTGCTTTTCTTCACACTCAGACAGATATTTACCATTTCTCCGCAAGCTCGAGAAATAGAAACATGCCTCTCATTTCAGGAGACTTGCAACTAGAGATGAACCGGTTCAAAGCCTAAGATCAATGGACCTTTTCGCTGCATCCAGCACCAGCTGAGTCATTCTGTTCGTTTGAGGCCATCTCCTCTCTGGTTGACACTTTGTTTTACTCCATGTAGCAACTAGCGAAAAAAATTCAGATTTCCTTCATGAAAAAGATACATAAAGTGGATAGAACATAAAGCCTAGATTAGAATAAAATGTGCTTCCCAAATAATAGAAAAAAAAAACCAACATTCTCAGATTCTCTCGTTCTTTTTCTTTTTGCTTAGAACAAAATGAACGAATTCAAATAACGAATATAAGCATAAAAAAATATAAGCCTAAACCAATCATTTCACATTAATATAAGCCTAAACAAAGTAAATGAATTTCAACAATAAAGCCTAAAAAATTCACCATATTCAGCAACATTCAAAGAATGAACCAACAATTTAACCCTAAAAAAACATTGGAATTGTAAATTCATGTGGATTAAATTAATTATTTAGTTGGCATTTGTGAACTAATTTGGGGTAAGAAAAACATTCTATGTTAGAACATACAGAAAGATGAAGCCTGTTTGATTTGATTGTTTAGAGAATATTGTGTGATATTGACTTATGGAAAATTGGAGATTGTGCAACATTTATTCGGGTGTGTATATGAAGCATAGTGGTTTTATGGAAAATCCCTACAATTATGGAATTTGATCTATGAAAGATTTTGGGATATTTGAGATGAGAATTTTTTTATTTAAGGGATTTGGATATACTTTAGAAGCAGATAAGAAATAGGAATATTGTGAAAATAATCATGGAGAATTCCGATCTGCTCAATTGACTATTTATAGAGGACATCACGGTTGCATTCCTCACGAAGTTCATTGAGAAAATATGCACTCATATTTTCTATCTTTCCGAGAGTACTGTGAGAGGCAGCATACATATGTTCCAACATATTGTTACCTGTTGATTAGTTCATAATCATATACCTTAATTCCTCGGGAGGAGGAGATCAAGAGTCGACAAGTTTCGAGGTCAGAGAAAGTTTCATGAAGGCGGATCGGTAGCAAGATGTGCTTGAAGAATTCACACGTTAATAAATAGAAGATAAGTATAATTGTATGATATACTTTGTATTGTATCTTTCTAGGTAGTGGATTCATTCTGAACTGGGCAAATGTAGATGGATTTCACCAAACTAAGTAACCAAATATTGTGTGTTCTTGTGTTATTTTCATTACATGCTTGCTTAAATAGGTTATGTTGGAACACGGGTTTAATAAATAAGCTAAAATGGTAAAACTAAATTTTCATTTGGTATCAGAGCGTGGTCACTTATTTCTACCTTGGTTGTGTCAAGGAAAGTGTGATCCGATTTTACCATGGTGACCAAAGATTGAGCTTTAGTGTCTCGGCCACCACTTCTGGAAGGAACCAACTGCAATTATTGGAAGGCACGCATGAGAGTGTTTATCAACTCATTATATGACTTGGCTTGGCATTTTGTTGAAATCGAAGAAGCCATCCAACAGAGGATGCTGAATCTAGTTCAAATGAGAAAGAAGGGAATCAAGTACGAAGAAGAAAAAGCTTAAAAAGAAGCCCACTTGGACCCCGGATGAACTGAAGAGTTCATTGGGAAACTCCAAGCTGTTGAATGATATATTCACGGCGGTGGATGAATACCAGTTTAAACTTATATCTACATGTTATCAGGCAAAGAAAGCTTGCGATATTTTGCAAACTATGCATGAAGGAATGAGTCACGTAAGTGAATCAAAACTACATATGTTGGCTACAAAGTTCAAACAATTGAAGATGGAGGAGGATGAAACTATTTCTATATTTAATATGAAACTCATAGATATCTCCAATATGGCATATCAACTGGGAAAAGTTTACAAGGAATCAAAATTGGTGAAAAAGACTTTGAGATCACTGCCCAAAAGATTTCCAATGAAGGTTGCAGCAATAGAGAAAGCTAGAGATGTACCCATCATGACTTTGGATGAACTAATGGGATCACTACAGACGTATGAGATGACAATGGGATAGCCTGCAAAAAATCTCAGAAGGAGTTGACCTTCAAAGCATCGTCATCATGGGACAACCATGAGTCCGATAGTGATGATGGTATAGAAGAACTTGCTCTCATCACTAAGAATTTCTCAAGAATGCTGAAGAAGGTAGTGAACAAAAATTCACAAGATAGAACTGACAGCGACAAACCTCGGGCACAAAACTTTGGAAATAATCATGGAACACGCATGGAACAAGGAAATCAGTAGTTCTCTAGAAATCAATGTGGTGAAATAAAGCAGCCGGGAAGAATTCAATGTAGAGAATGTGAAGTATTTGGACACATCCAGGTTGAATGTGCTAACACACTAAAAAAGAAAGTGAGGTCATATGTCACCTCATGGAGTGGGGATGAAGAAGACGAGAAAGATGACGAGGAACTTACAAGCAATTATGTGGCATTTAGAGCAAAAGTTCTTGATGGATTGGATGTTGATGATGTATGTTCCAACATGCCCAAAAAGGACAAGATTGAATGTTCCAACACAGGCTCTGACGATACCTCCAATGATGATGAAGGCCAAATTGTGAGTGATGAAGAAATCGACACTGCATGTGAAAATATGTTTGACATGTGGCTAAACTTTTTTGATACAAACAAATCGTTGAAGATGGAGAAGAATAAAGTGGCTGAGACGGAGAAGGAATTGTTAGTTCTGGTTGATGAACTCAGAAAAGAGATCGAAGAATTGAAATTGAGTCTAAGCTCCACGACTGAGAGAGCTGAGATGCTCGAAGCAACAATTACCAAGTTAAATACTGGTAAGGCAAAACTTGATGACATTCTGACCATGGGAAATAACTTCGGAGATTAACAAGGAATTGGCTATGACAATCCTTCAGGCAACATAGTATATTTCAAGACAGAGATTCAAGAGATGAAGAGAAATGTTATCAAGACTCGTCAACGAAAACCTTCCATATGTAGCTATTGCATGTATCAAGGCTATACTGAGAAAAAAATGCCTTAGATTACTCAGAGATATTATGAATGGACGACAACTGTCTGCATGTTCCAACATAGACGGGGTCTAATTGACAATGATGATAAAAAAAAGTTATGGGTTATTAAACGCACTAGTACTTACCTTGTTGCACATACTTCCCTTATTGCACATTCTAGAGACTCGTGGTACTTTAATAGTGGTTGCTCTTAACACATGACTGGAACCCAAGAATTCCTGACAAAAATCAAACCATATGATGGTTTGTCACTTTTGGCTATGGAAAGAAGAGTTGAGTCGTTGAAAAGGGATAATTGCACATTGAAGGATTCTCTTTATTTACTAGTGTTTTGCTCGTTGATGATCTGAAGGTAAATCTGTTGCAGACCCTACCAACAATCTTTTGATCTCCCCACTCTTCAGTTCAGTATATCACTACCTCAAGGATTCTTGAATTATTATGTATGGACTTGATAGGTCCAGTCAACACACCTAGTACAGAGAAAAAAGTCCAGCAGGAAAGATTATCTAAATTCGAAGTGATCATGGCAGGGAATTTGAAATTCTCAGTTCAGTGATTTCTCTTATGAACTTGGTATTCAACATAAATTCTCTGCACCAATTACCCCTCAACAGAATGGCATCGTCATGAGGAAGAACACGACTCTTCAGGAAAAGGCTTGAGTCATGCTTGTTGATAAAGGAATACCTAAAAATGATTGGCAGGAGCCATTAATACAGCTTGCTATACGGTAAATTGTGTCTATCTTCGTCCATTCACCAATAAAACTTCATACGAGATTTGGAAGTGCAGGATACCAAACGTCTCATATTTTCATTTGTTTAGAAGCAAGTGCTATATTCTCAGAGATAGAAAACAATTAGCTAAGTTTGATAGCCGAAGTGATGATGGAATTTTCCTTGGATATTATGTGAATAGCCGTGCATATTGGGTGTACAAATTTTGGACAAAAACTCTTATGGAATCCATAAACGTCATTGTATGATTCAGGTGACAAACAGGTGCCATGCAAAAGAAAAGATGAACCAGATCTGGACTATGTTCCAACACAGAATAGTCAAGTTGATTAGCCGAACCATGTTGGAACATCTGAACAGTCAGACAGTCCTGATGAACCTGAAGAAGTCAAGTATGTTAGAACATCCTCTCCTATTGCAACAATGCATGTTCCAACACAAGAAGTACTTGAACCTACCATAAGGCGAACTCGCTCAATCCCTCGGGTAAACTACAGGGAACTTGCTAGATTGCAATGCTTTATCTCTCTTATTGAACCAAAGAACTACAAGGAAGCTCTACTTGACGAATATTTGGTTGCGGGAATGCAAGAAGAACTTGGTCAATTTGAATGCACTGAAGTATGGTACCTCACTCCTCATCCAAAAGGTGTAAATGTTATTGGCACATCGTGGATCTTCCTGAACAAATATGATACTGATGGTCAGATTACTCGTAATAAAGAAAGACTAGTTGCTTAAGGATATACAAAAGTTGAAAGAGTTGATTTTGATGAGACATTTGTGTCAGTTTCCAGGTTAGAATCTATTCGAATATTACTTGTTGTTGCCTGTACTATGAATTCTACATTGTATCAGATTGATGTAAAAAATGTTTCTTTGAATGGAGTGGTCAATGCAGTGGTGTATGTGGAGCAACGTAAAAGATTTGAAGATCCTCACTACCCACATCACATGTATCGACTTAAGAAGGCACTATATAGTCTGATACAGGCACCCAGAGTATGGTATGAGTGACTGACTAACTTTCTATTTAAGAAAGGTTATCGTCGAGGGGGAGTAGATCACACTTTATTTGTGTTTAATAAATCCTCAGATATTTTGATTGTTCAAATTTATGTGTGATATTGTGTTTGGCTATACTTCATCATCTATGGTACATGATTTTGTATCCCTTATGAAGACTAATTTTGAGATGAGCATGGTTGGAGAACTCACATACTTTCTAGGACTTTAGGTGAAGCAGAAAAATAATGAGTTGTTCATAAGTCAGAGCAAGTATGCCTTGAATCTGGTGAAGAGATTCGGATTTAGTAGTTCTCGATCTGTAAGAACTCTAATGGCGGCTACAAAAAATAGAGAAGAATGAGAAAGCTATTGCAGTTGATATGAAATTGTACATGAGTATGATTAGGAGCCTTATGTATCTTACCGCTAGTCTACCAGATATATGTTTCAGCGTTGGTGTGTGTGCAAGATTACATGCTGATCTAAAGTAATCTCATTTAACTGGAGTAAAAAGGGTTATTCGATATATTAGTGGAACTTCTGATTATGAAATCTGGTACTCTAAGAATTAGAATTCGGGTCTGATTGGCTACAGTGATTTTAATTGGGCTGATAATGCAGATGATCGCGAAAGTACTACTGGTGGTAGTTTCTTTATTGGCCTTAATTTGGTCCCTTGTACATTATGAAGCAAAATTCAATCTTCTTATCATCTGCTGAAAATGAATATCTTGATGCTGAAAGCTTTTGTGCAAAAATATTATGGATGAAACAAATGCTGAATGATTATGGAATTCAACAAGGGTCTCTGAAGATTTTATGTGACAAAAAGGTGCAATTGATATCTTTAAAAATCATGTCCAGAACTCACAGACATAACATATTGACATCAGACACCATTTTGTTTGAGATCTGGTTGAAATAAACGAAGTGGTGGTTTCCTATGTTCCAACATGTGAGCAATATGCAGATATATTCACCAAACCGTTGGACATTGCAACTTTTGAACATCTTAGAGAACACTTGGGTGTATATTGAGTTTGAGGTATTTCTCTATCTAGCCTCCATGCACAATTTTGAAATTTTTGCTGTCTTTATTTTCGTGTATATAAATTCAGAAAAAAATAGAAAAGAAGAAAAAGAGAACAAAAAAGAAAAGAATGTGTGAATATATGTTGGAAGTTCAAGAAGTTATGGCTTGAGTTGACAAGGGGAAAAAATAATCTTATTTTCCCTTGGAAAGGGAAAAAGCATGCACGGTTAACGGGGAAAGAGAGGGAGAAATTAGCCTTATTTCAAATTATTTTACCATCTCTTCACCTTCCCTCTATTTTCGGTCAACATAATCTTGCTTTTAGCTATTTTTTCAAAATTTGGAATAAATTCTTGCTATATACTAGAGATTATTTAGTCGAATAGAGATCATCACAGTCTGCAGAGTTTGAGTAGTGATGGAACGCTTAGTCCACCCCTCTAAAATATTCTTGCTGAAAAATATCTCAAACTCAAACAACATAAATGGCCAAAAAAAACCTTCAAGAAAATCTATGCAATGCTATTTTGCCGTTTGCTAAACAATCTCAAAGTTCGGCTCAATCTCCCATGATGTCCCTTATAGGCCTAAGGTAACAAACCTTGACCCTCCTAGTGCACCTATGATTACGGTTAATGGAATAGAGTTCAAGTCTATGTTAGAATATCTGTACAAGCATAGAATGAATAACCGACCCATAGATTTGACTGGAGTTAGGAATCTTAAGGGGAACCTATTTAATGTTGATATGCATAAACTAGTGACCAGAGAGTTTAATGATATTGAGAATATAGAGAGGTGGAATCCCAGGTTAATTAAGGGAAGTTTCATGAAAACTGATGACGAGAATATTTCACTGTCTATAGCACTGCCACTGTTCCCAATAGTGTTTGTGTTAAGGAGGTATTAGTATTGTTTGTATTAAGAAGGTGTAAGATTCTGAGGTTGAGGGGCTGGAAGTGGTTAAATCCACATATAATAAGGAAATTGTTCCTTATGGCGTTAGTTCTGCCAAGAGGAATCAGGAGTTGAAGGCATTGATGCCCCTAGTGATAGTACTGTCTGACAGTGAGGAAGACGATGTTACTGGATTTGTTCCAACATACTAGGGAGTAGGTATACGTGATGATGTCATAGAGGTTGATCTTGGTTTTGCTGACTCTAATATGGATGGCCAGGACCATCAATTTGATAATGATTATTGAGGTTATACTTATTATGATGTGGAAGTTTCAGAGGAAGAAAATATAGGGGGAGATGACCCCATTTCAGAGGAAGGTGAGGGTGTTTGAACACAAGAGGAGGCAACGGAAAAAGCTGAGAATGATGATACAGAGACTGAGCAATTACAGAATGTTCGAACAAACGAACCTAATATGACCTACTCCAGTGATGGGGTCTTGGATAATTTCATACAGATCAGATTGAGAGAGGAAAAGAGGAAGAAGCAGGAACCTGAGTTCTCTCAACCTACCAATAAGAGCAAGATGGAAGATCCTACCCCTGAACCCAAAAAGAAGACAGTGCTACCTCCACCTTTTAAAGATGATGATATTTCTGATATCTATTTTGATGATGATTTTTAGGAGATGGGTAAGATATTTTCTCTGAGAAAAATTATTCCTGAAAGACTAGTAGACTTGGCTGGATACAGACCAAGTGAATTTT